>VYXH01002463.1:7326-148079 GCA_013397275.1 Burhinus bistriatus | reverse complement strand
CCCCCCAAATTTTGAACATGTAAATAGACCTTTCTGCAATGTATTGAACCTCGGTGTCAGGATTAAAAACCTAAATAGCAAAAATTTCAAACTTTATCTCCTTTGTTGATTGTATTTTGTGGAACCAAAATTCCTGCAGCTCCCTTCCTCCTTCAGGATCATGGTGGGGAAAAACTGTGTTCAAAGATTTATATTTTGCAATAAAAATAACAAGAAATGATCACAAATAATCTTTACATATGTCTCTATGTAGTGGAAGAGTGAAAAGGAGAATATGTCAAATACTGTAAAAGAAACAGTGATTTTTCATTTAAGACTTTGTATTTAACTTTGCAGTCATACTTAGTATGCAACTCATGTTTAGTAATGTTTTCTTGTAAAAATGCCTGGACGTGAAAGAGATTTTCAAAGAATTGACATGAGGGAAACTTTACAAATGAGAATGATTTTACTTGCATATTCAGTGTGGAATTGTTTAAGAATTGTTTATCCAGGTTTCTTTCTGTGAATGGAGGGCAACCTGAGGTCACTTATTATTCTCGTTAATCATTAGCCATGTTTATTTATTAGGTTAATTTGCAGAGTTTCAACAATCTTGCGTCCTTGGAAAGGGTCAGGAAATAGCACCAAATCAGATATACTGATTATCTGTGCTGTAAAAACAATGAGTTTTTCTGGATCACGTGCTTGAAAATATGTTGTTGGAATGAGTTTTGAACCAAGTTCGAACAATTGTTGCTAATGATAAAATACCTTCTGGGGACCCTGTCCTGCTAAAGTTTGCAGTGCTTGAGAAAGCCTTATGATATAGTCAGCTGCTCTTGCGCCGTGTTCATGTTATGATATCCACTATAATCCATTTACAAGGATTTGTGCTTTCCCCTCAGCTTTTATTATGATCTGCTTGTAACCCCTGCAAAACCGATTCTTGTGCTTTATTGGCATATCTATGCTATGAGGTCTACGTTTCCTGCTAGCCAATTCCACATTACTATTTCTGTGTGCTGCCTGAATTTGTTTACATTGCATTATCTGATGCTTCTTTGATTCCTAATTACACTGAAGTCTCTCTGAGATAAGATTGTCTTTTCTGGTTTTGAAAACTGTCTAGCAAAGTGAGGTTCTGGTCCAAAACTAGGACACCATGTGCTGTTTTGCTGTTGTCACTGAAGTGATAAAGAATACTGAATCAGAATACTAGTAATTAAGAAACCTTTCATTCTCCAGCAGGTAAAAGAAAGTGGTGTGCACATGCATGCTTATAGCTTCTTGTCTTTTCTTTCCAAAGATGTCTGT
The DNA here is from genome assembly GCA_013397275.1 of Burhinus bistriatus. Lineage (NCBI taxonomy): Eukaryota > Metazoa > Chordata > Aves > Charadriiformes > Burhinidae > Burhinus > Burhinus bistriatus. Next base: position 146,783 of record VYXH01002463.1, on the reverse strand, counting down.
CTCTGATATGAGAGCGGCAAGTCATCCCATAAGGAAAGTTCAGCTGAAGACCACAAAATGCTGAATTTTTCTTTGATTGTCAGTTCACCCCGGAATGCACTTTTGCTTTTAGTTGCATTTCCATTTTCTCACAGGCACAGAATAGTACTTATCTTACTTCATAGGCAGCCATTATGTCTGTTTTATCCACGTACAAAGCATAGGAGAAATAAAATGATAGGTGCCCTGATAAGTTAAGGAGGATAAACTTTTGAAGTCTACAAATAATGCAATTCCTTTTGGCTGATTGGTTTCAGGTAAGTGCAAAGGACAAAAACAACCTTTTTTTAAACTGAAAGGAATGCATCTCAATGATGGATAACTGCAGTTCAAGTAGAAACACTTTTAGAAGTTGCTTTATGGAGAATTGGCTCACTCTGTCCCAGACTTCTGCTTCTATTCAGTGTAACTGAACGTTAGTTCCTCAGATTGAAAAGAAATCTGTAAAGAAGGAGAAAGCTCTCCTCCCCTACTCTTATTTGTGGCAGGGTGCATGTGAGCCGCTGGAAAAGCAAAGCTCTGTGCAAGCTAGACAGCTGCGTTGCTATTTGGTAACTTGGAGCTGTATCAAGGATGCACTAGGTCTGTCATTGCAATAGTTATAATATCCATACTAGCCAGCTAACAACAATTATCCTGTGTCTCTTGCTCCCTCTCACCCCCGATGTGTGCCAGAGATGGGCAGCGCTAGTGCTCTGTCGTGTTGGTTAGTCTTGGAGGACCAGATCACATGCAATCTCATCCTCACCCCATTGTCAGAAAAAAAATGCTGAGACTTGGCTGCAGGTGGGCCCAAGGCCTGTGTCTTGCAATTTAACACTTATTAAGTATGCAAAGAAACTTACCGTGCATTTGAAGCCTTTGTCCCTCTTCCTTCCCTTCTTGCTTTCTTCTGTTGTAATCTTGCATACGTTTTCCTGTTATGCAGTAACTACTTTTTTCTCAATGCAAGTTTCAGTGTGTACTATTAAAGTACATATCCTGCAACATAATGTAGCCTTCTCCTTATGAAGACAGTGAGCACTTATGGATGGAAACATCTTAGCACATACATTATGCTCTCTTTTTTCACCTTCAGTTGTTTTTGCACTTTTGTGTTTTAGCGCAACAATCCCAAATCCTTCCTTTTCCTCTCAGTATATACAGTATGAGAAGCCAGGAGAACAGTGTAGTCATCTTCCTGACTGATGCTACAGAAGAGCCAGCGAGAGCAAAAATGCCCCCACATGAGGAAGCGAGAATTATGTGAACACAGAGAGAGAAAGAAGCCTTAGTGGACAAAAAGCTTTGTATAAGATCATGTTAAACCAGAAATGATTGTATTTTAGTCTAAAATACGTACTAAAACGGGTGAAGATTTTTTGTAAGACACTGTTGTTATATTAATTTTAACCTTCATTTTTAGCAGTAGATTGTAACTGGGAATACAGGCTTGCGTAGAGAAGGAATTCTATCTCTAGTCCAGTACACAACGTCTTGGGACCAGGCAGGCAAAAGCCAGGGATACTTATTGGAGCAAGCAAGTAAAGAGGTTTGGGACTGAGAAGAGTTAAAAGCAAATTGCTACTAGCTGGGAGCAAAGTTATAATTTTGTTGTGGGCTGCTGTGGAATGGGACAACTGTGCTTGCCATTTTTGAGCTCTGTCCTTATATACACAGGTTCTTGCCTTTGCAGAATGAAATTTCCACCTACTTATTCATTTTTTAGCTAAACTTGGCTACAACTGCCTTGAAAAAACACAAACAAAATAAAGCCATGTATATAGTGCTGGATTATAGATCTTGTTTTTTTTTTTTCTCTGATAAATTCTTGAAATACCTTTGTTTATTCCGTCACTTTTCCACTAGCTTTAAATAGGTTATTACAGCTTCAAATGGTAATGCATTGTAAGCTGTAACAACAAAGAAGCTGAAATAAATTAACTGGAATTTATCCACTGTCAGATACCAAGTATTTTATTTTGCATTTTCCTTGTTTAAATTATTGAGATGAAAATCTAACAGGATACCTCTAAGTACTTAAATGATCTGTTCTTCATTTTTATTATTCCAATATTAACATTTCTTAGCCTAGATTTTAAGGAATGGTATGTTTTTATTAGGTGTCAATACCTCATTCAAATATACTTACAATCCTTATTGAACCCAGCTGGCTCTGGATCAGGCTCCTACAGTTTCTTTCAGAATAAAAAAAGAACTTGATTCTCAAACAGAATTTCAGGGTGTTTTTTTGTGTAGTTCTACACATTCTACAGTTGTGGCACATTGCCATTGTCTAAGACCACTGAACTAAGTGCAAACCATTCATAAGGACAGCAAGGAACAGAACAACTTCCTGATTTCCTCAGTGATATTTCCTCCCCCTTGCTTTTCCCTTGTGAAATAAATACATATAAGAGGTGTTATTGCCAGAAGAGTGGGTGGATTTGTGTTAATGCCTAAGAGCAAATGTCAAACTATAGAAATGTCAGTCTTGTATGCTTTCAAAGTATATAACCAGATATATTGCTATTTTGCTGTATCTTTTCTTCGAAAACTTTATCATAATCCTCTATGCAATCTTGTATTGGGCACAAATACTGTGCTACATGACAATTTCTTCTTCTAAATTTAGCAATGCAGCTTTGTAACATTAGGCAGGGAAAGGCAAAGGAAAGTTTGGGTGGATAATTTCTCTCTCCCTGAAAAGAATGTCTTTCAGAAATAGTCATACGAAAGAAATGCTCAGAGCCGTGAGTCATAGCATTATTGGGTTGAACCATTATTCTATGCCGGTGTATAGGCATATATTTTCCAGATTAGCAAAATGTAGATGTATTATTTGTAATAAAAATATATTTTAGGATAATGGCAGGGCTATAATCTCTGAAAATCTGAGTTCTAAAGAAAGATTATGATGACTCGAAGAGAGATTGACACTTATTAATAAATTTGTTCTTTTTAAGAATGTTTGTTAAAAATCACTTAAAATATTCTCTTGAAATACAAAAGACATGGAAACTGGACTTTCTAGAATAAAGCATCAGACACCCATATTCAACATCTCTACCACAGAGGTAATTTCTGAGAAGTGGTGCATCTGGTGCCTTCTACAGTTCTTTCATTTTCCATGTACTGTTGTCAGACCTTTTCATATTGATTTCTCTTTCCTTTCTGCCTCTGTCCCTTGTTTTCTAGCTCTACCCTTGTTGTCTCTTTCATGTCTTTTTTTTAAGTCATGCCTCTGTCCTGTTCTTTCCCTCTACATTTTCTTGCTTTCTCTCTCTCTTTTTTTCCCCCCCTCAGAGCATTTTTTTTCCCCCTGTTTATCTGTTCCTTCTGACTTACAGTTTATAGGATATATCACAACCACAGGCTATTCCTTGTGTAAAAGGAGTTGGGACTGGGTGGCAGTTAAAGCCAGTTATGCTGGTACTCAGCATTAACATTTAAACATATTTTCCTTCTCTATACAGCATTCACCTACTATTTCTAAGTATTCTTGCAGAATTATCCTAGGGAAACATTTTCATGCTAAGTGCTTTTTGGCCCTTAAAACTGCTCTGGTAGATGAATTAGGGCAATACATTCATTTTTAACCAAAAAGATGTTTTTTCCATCAAAAGTCTCTTTGAAGGATAACTTCACTTGAACTCTCTAAGGAAGCTGTATTCCCAAAGAGTTACGTTTTATCAACTGAAATATTTTATGCTAGTTCGCTGCAGCATCCTAATTTTTCTGCAGGTATCAGAATAACATACATGTAGCCTGAACATTAATCTCTACTCAGTAGTGCAGGGTAATGGACCAATAGATGTTCTATTGAATAATGGAGATTACTGGTAGAGCTTTGCCTGTTTAGCTCCTGAGCCAGTATGCGTAGAAATTAGCAGAGAGGCTTCTCTTATATTCATCGTATATCTCTGTTAAAGGCTTTAGGGCATGATAGTTATTGTGGGATCTCACTGACAGCTATGCAAAGCCTTTGCAAAGTCAGCTTGAAATGACAACAAATTAGAATGGTAGTTTTTTCCATCTTTGCAGAGGTATTTGTGACAGTATGGGTGCCAAAGAGCGTATGCTCTACCTTGGCCTCAGTAGGAATGTGACTAGAGGCACAAAGGCTTGGGAATCAGGGAATAGGAAGTATGAGCTCCAGGGAAGTCCTGAGAGCTATGTCTTCACAATGGGTGCATTTTTCTCTGTTTGTAAAAAGCGTGGGTAAACCAGTGTTGTCTTAGTTTTAATTCCTCTTGGGTACCTACTGCTTTGTGAACGTGTGGGTAGGCAGCAGCCATTGGGCTGCTTCTGTCTCCAGTCTTCTGCTTTCCCAGACACAGAATTTACACCATATCTGATTAGTAATTGGATTAGTTTTCTCCTGGAATTTAAAAAGGTTAATTTATTTAAACCTACTGACTGTATATTACTGTCGGGCAGAGCTGCTTAACTTGTTCTCACTCCTCATAGCCTCAATCAGGAATGTACTACAACTGCATTGTCCTGCTTCTCTAGACCTTCTGTTTCTTTGAACTTCCAAGATTTCTTCCCCTTACAAAAATGCAATTTATTTTAATGTGTTGAGTTTTTGTTTTTAGAAGTATAATAATTTTTGGATTTGTAAATATTTTGAAAGCACCAGTTGTAATGCAACTATAATCTATGGGTTATTACAGAAAAGGATACTTGTGGTCAAAGCCATACCATATTCTGAACAGCCATGCACTCTCAGCTTTGGTTGTATTTTTATCCAAGTTAGATGCACTCTGCAAAATAAGCAAATGAATAAAGTGAAAAGCATTTTATAACATAAATAAATCATGAAGTTCCAATATTAAAAATACATGTCAAACCAAATTACAATTTAACTGCCTTTTTTTTTTTTTTTTAAATTTAAAAAGCCTCTTTGCAGAAATGCCATCTCTGTGAATCAGTTCAGGAGCAAATTGGCTCATATAGCACATTTCTCACTGCTTATATACTCATTGGAAGAGTGCAGCATTTACTTTTATTAATGATTCCAATTTTATTAAGCAGCTGAGAAGCACTATATTCTGAGATCAATAAAATGATATTTCGATTTAATTGCCATTGTGGGACTACTTCAGTTTACTCCTACAGGATCAGATGCTATTTGCGTATGGCTAACGAAATGTCATTCCCAAAGGGATCATGATACTCTAATAATTATGGCGCTGCTTTTCTTTCTGTGCTTCTTTCTGAGGGGAGAGGAACACAGCAATATTGGATAAGCATCAACAAGACTGAAAACACTGCTTTCTGTTCTGCAAGCTAATTCTGGGGTGCACTGTACAAGTAGATGGACTGTCCTTTTACTCAGGGTCATAATTTAGAATAACACAATAGACACAGTCTTCCGTACAAAGACAGTTTGGTTGTACTCTGGGCATCACATCAGTACTGGTGGAAAAATTAGTGGCAGGATGGAATTAGGAATGGGATTGCCAGTTCTCTAAGGATACTTCATTATTGTCTTGTTTCTGTTTTGCTGCGGGTTAGATTATTTTTTAATAGACAAGTTTTTCTTTATGCAATTTTAAACTGATTAATCATTTTCATGTTTTAATCTAACAATACATTAAAAAAATTAATTTCCTATGATACATTAACACACGTAAATTGGCTGATGATAATAATGTCAACAGTCTGATCCTTGAAATGTAAGGTCTAGTTCCAAGCCAACCCGTATATGGGAACTTTTACATTGATTTCACCGAGTTTTGAATAAAGTTATATGGAGACAGAAACCATGTTGTAGCTGTTGATGATTTTACTAATGCCAAATGTGGTCACAGTGAACTTAGAAATGCACCAAATAGGCCAAATATTATTCTTGGGATCTGATTCCTTGTTACTGAATTGAGTATTTTAGCAACTCCCCCTAGCAACTGGGGAGGCTGAAGCAGGGAAGAAGATGGTGCTAATCCCTAACCGAGCAGAACACTCTTCTAAGCCCTTGATGTCTAATAGAGCATTTTGGCAAGATCGATACAAATTGGGAGAAGGGTTGAAACATTTAAGAAGGAAGAGTGATGGCAGGTAAGGTCTATGTTAGGTTAGTATTTTTTTTTTTACTTTTTGGGTGAGCTTATTGAAGAAGGGAATAAACCAAATGGAAAACAAAAAGAAACACTGAAAGAAAGAGGAGAGTGAAGGACTAAGGTGGACAGGGATAGAGATGAGAAAGAGGACAGGTGTGGAAATAGACATCATCATGGAGTGGGCTGCAACAAGCAGCTGATGAGAGCAATGCAGAGCAAAAAGTCTACACCAGAGTACAATTCTCCTAGAATTTGCTGGTCCTGACCTGGACCTACTTTTATTTCTTGTACTTAATTGCTGCTTTGCTCCGCACCTGCTCTGTTGGACTGGAACCTCTGGCGGATTTGAGCTCTGTGAGTGTGACAAATGTTGCACCTTCTTACTCTTGTATATGAAATTTGTGTTGTCTCATCAGCTTTTGTGTTAGTGGGAATCTGAGTAGCTCTCTATAGTGCAGCTCCTCCAGAAGCACTTCAGGTAGGGAATGGTTGGAGATGTCAGTGTGAGTGCTTTTGGGCTATTGCAGATCCTTGTGTCCTATGCTCTTAAAACTTTTCACTTTCCCTAGAGTTCAGAGGTGAAAGTATGGGGGACAATCCATCACCTCTTCTGGACAACAAATTTCTCTCTGGGAAGTGAGAATGCCAGTGTTTCTCATCCCTTGGGAATTATCCATACAGAGATTATTCTCATTAGTCACTGGTAATAAATTCACCAGCTGGCTGGCAGATGAAACTGGAGGGGAAAGTATAAATAATTTCCTTATTATACTAATAAAGATATAGGCATGGTTAAATAAACTATGAACATTAGTTTGACGGAGATGATATTGATAGGTGTTTTGCAGGCTATTTAGTTTTCTCCTGAGATCAATACCACATCTACAGCATTTTTCCAAAACGCTTATAGAAAATATATTCTTACTCTGTCTTGATAGAGATTTAACATAGCAGAATTTCTGAGACACATAAACCATCTGAATAAAATATGCTATTGACTAACTTTGTTTATGGGAAATTAGTTAAAAAGCCCACTTCCACAAAAGCTTTTGCCTTTTTTTAATAGATCAACTTTGTAATTCTGTGTAGTGATTATGTATTCTACATTCTGCTTATCAGAGTTAGCTTGTGGTGTTTATACTCTGAATGTATGTGACATGCAGCAAACTGACTGCTTTTGTTTTATATATTATTTCCTATACAATAATACATTATTATTAGTAGTATATATTATGTAATTCAGTTCTTTCAGAACTGAGTTATGACAGTCCATCAATAAATAAACAAATACTAATATTAAGCTATTATTTCTTCTGTTTATGCTTATGTTATGATAATGATTTGACGATAAGCACATTTAAGGAAAGGTAAGGCAGAACTGACACAAAGAAACTGAGAGACACTTTTGATGGATGAGATCACAGCACGGTGAAGTCCAGACGGTAATTATACATTAAAAGGTTCTACACCTTTGCTAAGGAAGGAGTCCTGGGTTCCAGGTCTTACAACTCAAACTGGAATTTGCTACTAGCTGACTGCCAAAATTACTGGTTGAGCCAACCCAGAACAGAGCAGTAAGAATAATCAGAAGTCCAGAAACAACTGTGCACATGGAATTCTTGACTAAATATATCCAGTTCCTTCAGAGAAGAGAAAACTGTTTGTGGAAGGGGAAAGAAGGGAGATGAAGGTAAAGAGGTAGGAAAGGAAAAGGGTTATGCAGCCATATAGCTGCTATTGCCTCTGACATAGTACTTATGAAGTGGAAGGCATTTAAGGCTTTTTCTGCCTGTAAAAAATCCAGGTCTGGTTACAGATATGGATTGAGTGGTTCCCAGAGCAAGATACCCTATGTCCTGGTAGTTAGAGTGGTCACAGAGGAGATAGATTCAAATCTCTGCAGCAGACCTTGTGGCTTCCCCTTCCCCATTCTAGCTGAGTACTCTGGCTGAGAAGGGTGAAGCTTAGAGGCTTATTTTCTACTAATTTTGCTGTCTTTTAAAAAAGTTCTTATTCCTGAGAAGATTCAGCCCCTATTTCTTGTACAATTCCCCCAAAGCTCCAATTAACGGCACTGAGAGTTGGCATGTGATTTGAAGCTCATCTGGGCGAGAGCTTTAACCTGGCACTTGATATGTTATTTGTCCAGGTTCTTTGTGATTTTTAAGAATATGTACCGTGCAGGATTCAAAACAAGCTATGAGTTTGTTACACCTATGAAAAGCATTGTAGTGTTCAAACCACTGCATTTGGCAATTCCCCTATTTCTGGTTCCGTCCTGCACCCCTCTCCTCCTCACCGTGTTTTGTCAGGGAAAGGAGGCAGAATTTTAAGTAGTTTGATGGCTCAAGTTGTGTACCTTGCAAAGGTTTAAGATTCAGGTATGCTTCACCTCTGATGTTGAATATATGGCCCTTAACGTTAAATTCTAAGGTGCAGCAGTATTGCCTGCGTATCGGTACATCTGTAGTTATCACTAGCTTTAGTTCAAAGCATACTCTTGCAAGGTACCTACATTCTGCCAAATGCTATGCCATTTTTCTAAGAACTCAAAACATAATCAATAACTGTGTTGCTTAGACATTAAAGAGTCACTTTTTATCACGTATAAGGTTTGTTTGTGCCAGATGCTTTGCCTGAACTTTCCTGTGTATGGCTGGTACTTTTCCCTCTGAATCTGGAGAGGCCGACAGCATTCTCTTAGATGGATGACACTTGTTAATATGAAATATATGCAAGGAAAACAACTTCTTTCGCTGTGAAGACACGCTAACATAGGAAGAAAATGAAAAGTAGGTAAATCAAATAAAAATGTCGTATTTGAAATAAAGGGAAAGAAAAAAGACAACAAAGGCGAAGAAAAGGAATGAGAGAGAGATGAGGTGAAAGAGAAAATTAAAAGAAATAACCTGATATAAATTGAATAACTCTGATAAGGTACTAAGTTAAAACAAAGAGGGCTACAGAGAATGCAGCAGAGGTCTGAATTAGTAAAAGACTGAGATGTCAAATACAAAAAAATCACACAANGGGGGAGGAAAGAATAATCAGAGCAGCAAAAATATCTTCCAAGGTAAAATTTACTACTGTAAGGAATGCTGACTTGGACGTGATAGGGCATGAAAGATGTTATATTTATTTACAACTTCTGTGTTGTATTGCTGAGTTTTTGTCAACAGAGATAGGTGTTAATTCACAGGGCACAGCTGGGACACTGGATGTGTTATTGTTATTCATAAACACAATTATTTTCATTTTTAATGAAAGAAGGAGAAAATTACATGCCTATTGACTTCTGAAGAAATCAGGTTTTCACAAAACATGGATTCAGTCAATTTTATACTGCATTCAGCATTCTCTGATCTTTGATACGTCATGAGTGCTGCAAAGTAGAAAATTTCTGAAATTATATATCTTTAAAATCCAATCAAGAATAGATTAAGATTAAGTTTCTGTGTTCTGGCCTTGGTCAGAATTTGGGCAGAGGCATTGCAGGAATTCCTACCAAGATGCTTAGGAGAGTGATATTAGTGATTAGTCCCCTCAGATTCAGAATAAATCAGTATCTTGGCATGGTGCAATGGAGTGTTATGCTAGCCCTTTTAATAGTGACTGAGTTGTAAAACTAAGGATGTGGTCAGATATGAATAATATTCATTTTCCTTTTTTTAAAGGAACATTAGAACAGTTAGGCACCTGAATTCCATTTAGATTCAATGAAAGGTGAGACCTTAAATACCTTCAGATATGTGTAAATGTTAAGAATACTCAGTACGTAAGATACATTAAAATTCTGTGTAATGATAACTTTAATGTATTTTGAAGTGAATAAGGGTGTCTTATTCATGTCTTGCCCCAACTTCTTTTCTACATTTATATCGCTGTTGAGTGATTTCAATTTAAGTTCCGTTTGTGCAGTATGAAAGAGTGCATGGAATGGTATTTCCTAGAAGCAAGAACAGTTATTAGGCACTTTTTTCCTTTTGGCTTTGGCAACTTGTCAACTGTAGCGTTGCTTCTCCCCAGTCCTACTGCTGTTCCACTTACCATGCTGAAGCACGTTATATCTCTGTGTACTGACTCTCTGTAGATTTCTACTGTTGTTGCAGGCAGTGCTGCACTTGAAACAATGCCATGCATGTATGACAAAAAAGGGAGGGTGACAGACGAACAGCTACAGCTTATTACATAGCCTCCTTTAGTTTAAAGTTTACAAGTTCACAATGTACTTAGGTTTCCATGTGAAAAAGAATTGAAAAATATTTTCAGAAAACTGACCTACTAGAATTGAACATTACATATTTTCCTTTTTTATTCCAGGAAATTAAACATTGTTCTGAGATGTCTCATTTCTATAAATGCAGCATTTGGAAGGTGATAAATGTTTGGATTTATCAAGGCAATACTTCTATTATTTTATTAAGTCTCTTAGGATATCCACATTTATTTAAAATTTTCTTCAAAACTCTCTAACATTTTTAGTTACAAAATTTTCATACGAGCACGCACATTGAAAAAATATGTATCTCTTTGTACCTTGTACCATAAATACTTTGCAGCTCCTTTTTATTTTCAACCTGCCTGTTTTAAACATTTTCATCTATAACACAATTTTTGACAACACGATCTGCCAGCAACTGAACAGTTTTTAGTTCAGCATTTATGTCTAAAATCCTGACATACCTGGCTTGCAGCTTCTGCTTTCAGATCTTCGTCTGGATCTACGCCAACTCTGTTAAAAAAAACCCAAAAACAAAGACATATGGAAATGGTCTGATATATTTTAGAGAGCTTTGAGGGTAGAAATGTTTCTCTTGTGCCACTTGTTTCCTACTAGGTGAGAAATGCAGAGAAGAACTGGAAAAACATTAAGATAACTTTTATTAATCAAGGAAGTTCTTAATAAGTTTTTAGGAAACTTGAGATTCTTTGTAACTGCTGCTCATAACACCCGAGATTAGATTTTTACCCTGGCTCTGATCCATATCTGGGGAGAGATAATCAAGTCATTAACCTGTGCTACCTTTATTACTGGCAGGAGAGAGATGTCGAGGAGGAACTGGAGTTAGGGAGGTATGTGGAGGATGATAGGACTGCAGGACTCTGGCGTTTCTTGACTGTGCTGCATTATGCATAGCTTTACTTGGCGCACAAGGTACGGTTAGGCAAACCAGAGGGGAGAGGAGATTGCAGTGGGTGATGTGCAAGATGATGAAAACCTGGGTGGCACTTTACTAATATGGACAGGAAAAAAATAAAATTGGCCGTTAAAAGTGATGTGGTAGAAGAATTTGACAGACTTTGAATATGGCTGATACTCAGAACTGAGGAGAAATGCAACTGAGAAATGTTATGAGTTGAATGGCAGAGGCTTGTGCTGATGTTCATACCAAGAAAGGAAGGAGAGCAGTGAGGGATGATGAGTAATGAAACTTCTTATCGCTTGAAACTGAAGCCCACAGCTATAGGGTGACCAACAGCACCCAAATGTCTCACAAGCTCCCACATAGTATCAGGTCCACCAAGCTAATACAGAATTTACTGATGCAAATAAAATGTGCTCTTTCACTAGATTTTCATTTAAGGCTACTTTACTATTTTTCTGACAGTCTTCCTTCTTGAGTATATTTTTGCTTTTGGTAATAACACATCAAAATAAATTTTAAAATAATATTTAATATTAAGAATTACATACCTCAGTATTATTTCCTGTAAATATTATGCACACACTTAGAGACAATGACAGGAACTGTATGCAAAGTAGATGCTTTTTATATGTAAATACTGAATGAAAGAGAAAAAATACATTTGTTTCTATGATAGCTCTTGAGCGTCACCAAATCTGAGTCCTTCAGGCATAAATATTTCTATCTTTTTATTAAAAATAATGATCCTGGTGTTGACTCAACAATGAAACAGAATGAATAGCTGTTTCTTTTTCTTTTTTTCTTTTCTTTTTCTTTTTTTTTTTTTTTTGTCCTGTTGGTCTTTAAATTGCTAGAAAAAGCTTCTAAAAGCACTAACCTATTCATTAGTTTGGAGTAAAGCAAGTTAGGTGTTTTCCATTTCATTAAAACAGAAACATTTGCATGGGAAAAGAAAAGGAAACATTACACAGAGGTTTAACCATCTGTCTGACATTGGATTTGTTATTGTCATGTACAGAACAGTGGTGTCTAGGGCCTTGTCTGTGTCTGTGCTTGGCATTGTAAAACTAAGCAGTGTGAGACAGCCCTGCACTGCAGAGTGTACAGCACAACTACAGCGGGATGTGAATGCTGAAACAATGGCACAAATGCAGGTGCGACGGTCCCAAACTCATAAAACAGGTCAGAATCAGAAAAAGAATCCCAGTCTCCTAAATGCAATTACATGCCTTGTTGATTAGACTACACTTATTTGCTAGATGTGTTCACCGGCAACACTTCTTGGCCAATACAGAAAAACATCAGTGGTACAATAGTTAAGGGTCTGCCCAGTTCTAGAAATAAAAAAAATTCAAAGCATTTACGCATGATAGGTGCAGCTGAAAGGCTACAGCACAAACTTCCCCACGCTCTCTTCTCCTTAATGAGCTTGACTTGACCTCAAAGAATCAGTCTCCTGGGACAGAAGTAATTTAGCCTTCATGCAGTTCTGAACTTACTGGAGTTGAGAAACCGCTAGTTCTGACTGATTGTGTGTATTGGAGTTGTGATGCGTTTATTACAGAATGTGCTAAGACAACAGAAAACATTTCACCTGGGACTAAAAGGACTGTAATAGCAAATGTGAAAAAGGGTAGGCAATGGGACCAATAGGAACTAGAGTTTCTGGCTGTAATATTGTTTCAGTAACAGTAATATAACTACTAACTAATCACATTGACAACAGGACTCCACAGGCGTAGAAAACAAATTGGATTTACAGAGTTTCGCAGAATTTGTGGTACGCTTAAGCTTCTCTGCATGTATAATTTCTAATCCTTATAGTTACAGAGATAGCTAGCAGTTTTGCCTTGTTTATTCTGCAGACAATATATTAGTATAATATGGCACATATGAAGATACTCACATGGAATCTAAACAGGAGTATTACATTTAAAGCCAGAAAAAGGCAGCAATAAATATCTAATGAAATCAAACTTGTGTCTTAGATTTTTCACATATGAAAAGAAAAGGAGGTTTCTACGCCACATGAATGCCATAGAGCCACAGCTGATGCTTTCCTTTGATCTGGTCTCTACTCTTGTTTAAAACACAAGGTCAGATGCCATTGCTGTTTTTCTCATGAAATAGTGTCTCGCTACTGGAAATCAGTGTGGATAGCACAATCTTACCTATTGATTTAAAGTCCCGTGGGAAAAGTACCCGATCATTCTTTGCATTCTATGGCAGAGTTTTTTAATGCATTAAATAGCAATAAATTTTTTGTAATATTTTGAACATTAACAATTTTAAGTGTTTACTAAGTAGACTCCGTTCAGTCAGTTTTGCAGTTGAGGCTAATTATTTCATATCCAAACATAGGCTTGGGAGCCTAACATCAGGCACCTAGCATTGAAAATCATGGTCTGCTATAATTAACTCTGATACACTTGACGTGAACTAGAATGCTATTTTTAAATTGCAAATGTTGAAAAAACAAAGCATAACAAATTATATGAGACTGTAAAGACAACCGAAATTAAGCACAGATATGTACTTCAAGTTTACATCCTTGACTTCCTTAAAGTACCTGCTAGATCTAATGTTATTGCCACTAGAATTTGCAAACTTAAAACTCATATAAATTAATATGAAAGCCTCTAAGAAATACTCTATTTTTAATATTTGTATAAACATCTTTCCCCTTCTATCCTTCCCAGTTTTCCATTTCTGTGAGAAGATTTAATGGATGGTCAGAAAAATATTTTCTTAGTCTTTTTTCTCCTTTCTTGCTGTCAACTTTGTCTCTTTTCTCCTGGTACGTTGTTTTACTTCTTGAAATCTCCCTTTTCCATCCTTCTGTCCTGCTTCCTGGTTGCACTCTATTCCTTTTTAATCTCTTCTTGGCTCTTCTAAATATTTTATGCTTTTATTTCTGCCTTTCTCTTTTTGCATCTTTTTCTTCTATACCTTAAACATTTAGGATGACTTATCTTCCATAAAAACAAATGCAATGACTTTTTAATCAGATCCATATTGCAGTTGAGTTTATCTACTCTGTGTATGTAGATATGCTTTAGTAATGTCTTAGTTTCAAATGCCCTAGATATGAAGGAATTCAAAATCCTGAAAGCTGCTCTATGTTGTTCTATTTTCTTTGGGTCTTTTTTTTTTCTTGGGGGTGGTGGTGGTGGTGGTGGTGTGTGTGTGTGGTTTTTTCTTTTTAAAAACCTGGATTCAGAGATTGTTCAAAGTTGCTATATTCAAAATCTGGAAGTGAAGCTTGTTACTTCAGCCACAGTCTAGCAATGCTAGGAACAAAGCATTGCTAGGAGCTGTGCATTAGTCTGCAGAAGTACCCTTTACAGTTGACGGTATTTAAATCCCCATGTGCTATCAAGTGCATCATTTTTTTAGCAACAGTCAGAATGCATTTGGAGGAGGAATTTGTCACTGAATACAAAGCAGTCAATAACATCTTTTCTTATGTGGTTTGAAATGAAAATGGATGGAAAGATAAATCCCAAATTGTCAGGGGAACCAGTAGTAAGAAATACAAAACCAATCCATAGGAATACTGAGTAGTAAATCACTATTCAGGCATTGCAAACTTTTAATTCCCTCACTTCAAATCACCACAAAGTCAACACTGTAGGATAAAATCTCCACATTCGACAGTGAAGCCACAGAAAAACGTATGGACTCATGTCTTCAGGAGGATGTAGGCATGCAGAGCAGAACTTTTGGTGCCTATACTTACAAGTGTGATTCTCAGCCCTCCCTCACTTTAGGTGCCAGGAAATCTGTAAATAGAGATAGTTCTCTGAAAGTAGAATTCTAATTATTGAAATTCTACCTCTGGGTCTATATAGGCTTTCTGTATTTGCAGAATGGAACCTGGTTCATGTGAGTTGAATCTCGTTTGCAGTCCCCCCTGGTCTGGTGTGCACCTACCATATACTCACACTGGTTAGCTGTGCTCCTGATGAAGCAGCAAGGACTGCTTTTATTTGAAAACATGTCCTGACAGCATGTAGTTGATTCCATCCACTTTTTATTTAATGACTTAACACTTCGACTGTGCTGCAAAGAACTGGAAAGCGTGGTTTCATCAGTTGTCCTTCCACACCATGCCTCTCAGAAATGCCATAAATGCTGGCCTGAGAATGATATGGATGGTGGCACCATCTGCTGTCCTGCTGATGTTGTCCTGTTGTACCAAACATCTTTCAACCTCAAGCACCAATGAAGCCCCAAGAAACAGTTGTTTATATGTGTATTATTTAATGCAGCTAATGATTTAACGAACAAAACATCAGGCTTAGAAAAGTTTACAAGAGAAATGTCTCCTAATATGAGTAACAATCTTCCCTGACGTAAGTGTATGATGGTGGACGTGTACTTGATGGAACATGATATGTCAGACAGCGATCAGAATTAGCCATGTCTCCTCTGCTTCCTTTTCTAGATCAGTGGGGAAACAAAGGCAATTCAAGGGGTGAAACATTTGGCATCTTTTTCTGTTTCTGGCCTCATATTATAAGATGGGCATAATACTTCCTCCACCCCATTGCTCATCTGTTGTGTGTATTTAGCTGGTAAGTGCACATCCTTCATTATGTTTGTAAAATATCTAGCTTAGCAGAGCTATGATTTTGTTTAGAACCCTAGGAGTGCTGCTGTAAAAAAAATTAATAACAATATTGGCTTCTTTGCTTGTCAAAGGTTTTACTGGAAGAACTCACCTTCTCAGTGCAATTGTCTCAGCTTCCACCGGCTGTCTCATTGTAACTAAAACAGTCTTTAAGCCTCAGCTTATATCTCAAAAACTGCACATACCAGGAAGGGTTTTTTGAGTAAGTGATTTATAACCCAATTTTCAAAGATTGCCATTATACAGCTTTTGCAACAGGAGTCTTGAATATTTTTGCATGAATAAATCTGAAGCTTGTAGCTATCCATCATCAGCATATTGCATTCAGTACAGAATTATTGACTGTAAAGACTAGAAACATGAGCAAAATCCAAAAAAAGATTGTTTCACCATCTCTAATAAATCATTACAATTGAAATTAAAAAACCTTCAGGATAAATAATGATTTCTCTGGCCATTATTCTTGTCCATGTGGCAGTAACTGTGATGTGTATTCCTAACAAACTGACACCTGAAATCTGCTTTTGCTTCTAGATTGCTGTATTACTGCTACGTATTGCTATTGCTGTGGACTGATGCTGTCAAAAACATTTGCTTTTTTATAGTACAATATTTTGATTGGCATAAACTCCATGGAGAGTTATGGCATGAGTATAGATCTTCAAAGTTCAGTTTGAGGTGATTTTGTTAATAAATGAAAACACTTTTTAAGTTTAAGGCAAGAATAATCACTCATGTCTCACAGCAGAAAGAACAAATCAGTTTAATTTCTTGCTGAGAAGGTTTAAAATAAATTAGCAGGTAAACAATGCTTCCTAAATGGTTATGACAACTGTCACGTGGCTAATGCTTTCTACCTTATATACATAACATACTGAAATAGAACAAAGAGTATGATTTTAAACCTGTAGAATCATGTGAGTAAGAGATAAGTGTTGCCATAGTTTGACATTTGAACTTGTAATTTCATAAAACTGGTAAGATAATTTTTTGGGAAATGCTACTGCAAAACATTAGTCCTATGGTCAAGGTCTACGGACCATTTTTGGTTGCAGAGTTGGCAATTAAATTAATATGTTAACTGTATAAATTCCTTCCAAGTAAAGAAGGGCTGTGATGCATTAAGATAATGTGTAAATGCAAATAGAAGATAAGGTTGAAGAAGGAACTGTAGTGCTCTATAAGAGATCCACAAGTGATAGTCTCTAGACGTGATCTTAAGAATGAAAACGAATATGAAATTGTGGATAATGTCACTGCATAAGATTTTACCAATCACTTCTCTACAGCTGTGCAGCTCTGTGAAATAAAATGTTAAAATTTAAAAATAGATAATGGCTTACATTTACATTTACATCATGCACTTATGTGGATAGTAACTAGAACGATGAACTGGATCTTTAGGTATCTGATGCTCTATTCTGTTAATTCTATTTTATCTTGATATCAGGGGAAGGGGCTAAAGTAGTTTGGTCACTTTGAAGTAACAAGGTACATCTGTATGGCAGAATGCAGTATCAGGTGTCCTATAATCATGACAGTATAGCACTCTGCTCAGGAGTTCTGAGAAGCAGTGATTTACGTCCCTGTAATGAGTCTGACACACACAGTAGCTTATGAATGTCACTGTGCTATGTAAATATACCTGTAGTGAGGAATCAGGCCTCTTGCTTAAAAATATGAACCAAAGTCAACTAAAATGAGCATTGTTTAACTTCTGTGGAATTTTCAGAAATCATCATTTGTAGTAGTGTCAGTGTATGTGAATAGCATTGGAATAAAATCGGTGTGAAGGTTGGCAGCAACCAAAGTAATGTGAACTTCCGTGTGGCAACAGTATAAGGACTGGAACTTGTTTTCAGTTTTAGGAAAGATCATTGTAGTAGATTTTCAGTCTAGAATAAGAGGTGTTTGTTATATTGTTCATTATGTTATGTCACACAGTTTTGTTACACCAAAATTTGCCAGATCTAGCTGAATGGAAAATGCAGGTTGTGTGTTTATCTCCACAGACACACTAATTGCATGAATTACATTGAATTCCACATCAAATTGGAAAAATAGCAGCTACTGACTGCCAAACCTACTCTGCACGCTTACTTTGCCCTAATGGCATCCTACCTATAGCTAACTAAGCAGTTCTAACTCACAGCACATTGCTGTGAGTCAGTTCAGGACTTTTTCATATTCAGACAGTGGGCTCTGTGTGATTCCCATTTTAAAGCCCGATTCTGAAAAATGTAGGGCAAGGCCATTTTACACTCGTGTATATACGTACACGCATGCAGTCTTTAGGGATCCAAACTTACAGTTGCTTCCTGACTCCAATACTAAGTGAGTGCGTCAGAAATACTATTTCTGTGTTTTCTCTAGAACTGTTTTCTTGGATTTTGCAATAGTTGCCCAATTAAATATCTTCAATGTGTGGCCCATAGACAGCTAGTGAAACCCACGGACCCTTGGCAGCAATGTTAATCATCCACTCAGGACATCCGTTATCAGCAGGATTTTGCTTCTTTCCTGTACTGATGTCTCTTCTGTGAAACTCTCTCTCAACTTTTTTCCTCCTTCGTTTTTGGTTTTCCCTTTATTTTTGGTTTTCCTATTTGGATGTGCTTATAGTCATATGTTGTTCCTGTACCTTTCATTGCACTGTGGTATGTGATCCAGCTGTCACCTTCTACGTTGCTGTTTACAGCTCTACTTTGCCGAGTAACAATTCACTTGCATGTTTTATTTTTCTACTCCTGCCTTAGGGAAGAAAAGCCTTTCAGAAAATGGTATTTTTAGTAGTCCAAATTTAGATTAATAAACTTTCTGTTTTAAAGTATGTGGAAAACTCCACCGCTCTTCCCCTTTTTTCGACCTTATATGGAAAACGTATCTCGGATGCAATTGTTTTTCTAGGAACCTGGCAATGTTCAGATCCCTCTGTCGGTTTGGCAAAGCTTTGTTCTGTTCCCCATTCCTTCGTAAGGACTAGACTATGCCGTATGCCTGTGTGTCAGCCATTCCCCTCCTCCTGCCCAAAAAGAGCAGTTTTTCTTTATCTGTCCTTTTTCTAGAACGCCCCCCATGGTCCTTGTGTGGACTCTGAACTGCAGTGTGAGGGGAGGTTTCCACAAGGCTCTCGGCGTGGGCCTAACCGCTCCCGTGCAAGCCAATGTCACTGGTGTCATTGGCTTCAAAAGCAGAAAAGTTAGACTAGCACTGAGTTTTTCCAAAGAGCCTTAATATTTTTGCCATCTCTCAGCATTCCTGAGGTATACAAGGATGTGGTGGGCATTTTCATTTCCACTTACCACTATACTGGCATCACTCATCTGACATACGTTTCATTAGCAGACTGGCTGCTGAGTGGCACTTCCTGGTATCATTGTCATTTGCTGTTTCCTCAGTGAAAGAAACAAATAGCTTCATGAAGCTCATTTATGTAAAAACCGATATCTATAGAACGAGGTGTGAGCATTTTACTGCCTCTTTTCAAGCATTCTGTAGGCGAGTCTATAAGCTTCCTCTTACTTTGAAGAGCGAGCAGAGCAGAAAGTCCAGAGCAGTGTCATAAGGCCACATGGCTGTAGTCAGTTAATAGTCACTGCCCTTCTCAGTTACACTCTTTACTTACTGAATAGGTATGTGTTTGCTTGTAGGCAGGCACAGATTTATGGGAAAAGGATGGGAAAGCTTGAAAGGACTGTAATCCTCCTAAATTTTTATTTTTAATCTCAGCTACAGAAAAAACCCAAACCCCAAATCCTCAGCAAATATAAAATTCAGAGTAACTCCATTGCTACCAGCAGCCTTCTAAAATGAAACTCTCATGATAACAGTAGAATCTTTAATATTAAAATGTTACAAAATTATTAAAAATTGGGTTTGTTCTGAATTGGAAAAAAATCTTTTCATTCTCAATTGAGATGCAGATACGTCCGGAGAAAAATGTGGTTACAAGGTCACATCACTCAGGAATACAACATTGAGATTAGAGACACCGAAAAATAAAAACACGTGAAAAATAATGTGACTTGAATAATTTTCTAAAGCTGCAAGAGAAGTTTAGACGTGAGGAATACGCATGATAGTAGCTGGAATATACAGTGCAATTATTACTTTCTCAGTAAGACTGCATTTTTGCTATTTAGTTTTCACCGGAGTTTTATGTCTCAGTTGAGAGGTGGGGCTCCTAGAATAAGAGGATCCCTTGATGTCGTATTCTAGCATTGGTGCAGCATTGGCTTAGGAGAAAGGGTGGGATTTGGTACCTCTTTTGGTAGTAACCAGGTTATTTCTTTTGAGTGCCAACCCAGTAAATCCCAACAAAGTTGAGCTTTTGAAATATCGTTGGATCACAGCAGAGTGGCAGGGCTGTCATGAGGTGACTGTGATGCCTCCCATCCAAACTCTTTACCCTGTAACTGTTTTGGAAAAAAATAAAAGCTATGTTTTGATTTCCCTTACTTTAAGCCGAATGATCTTGTATTTTGAATAGCATTTGTTGGGACCGATACCAGCCTACACATGTTAAGGATGAGTGACCACGCAGAGCGAAGGAGCTACTGGTGATGGCAGGTGCTTTTTTGCTTCAAGTTAAGATGTTGCAAAATGAAGAGGAATAGACACATAAATGTATCTCTGTATCATCCTTTCAATAAGAGGGAGTACACAAAACATAATATTGATCAGCCTCCACATGCTTTAAGAAATTCAGTATTATTACCGTACCTCTCCCCATGCTGTGAGGAAGTCTATAGATCAAATACTCTGCACACAATTCTGAAACTATGTTAATAAAAAAAGGCCTGGAACATTATAAAAAAATGCATTTTCAGTTAATGCAAAAAGACAGAAACAACACTGCCTTACAAGAAGTATCATTTTTGCACATAGCAAATGTCCTAACTGCTACTTTTATGAACTCTATGGAGATGAATACGGCTTTCAAAAAAAAAAAAAAAAAAGTCAGGAATTAGGCCATTTTGTTGGCGTCTTACTTAGACTACTAATGAGCTTTGCCAGCCAGGAGAAATGAGAACTGATTTTACAAAAGATCTGTACGAGGAAAAGAAACTGTGCTGAGATGTATTTTGACAATTTCCTACAGATGAAGCTAGTTAATTCTTGGCTTGGAAATAAAAGTTCCCTCCAGTGAATTATGTCAATGATTTTTAGAGCAGTAAAATGTTTGTTCTCTGAATCACTTTAGGTGTCTGTTCCTTTATTTTCCTTGAACATAAACAGCACAGATTTGGAAAGAAGCCCAGGCCATTGTAGATGCATTACGTTATTGCTAATGTGATTAACACAAAGTAAAACATTAAGTGCTCCTGAGGCATTAGTCTAAATAACGAGATGACCAACTCTAAGTTCCCTGAGCTCACAGCATGGGGAAAAACATATCATGCACTTCATCTTTTGCATCAACATTTGAAATTTATCACATAAAGCTGGTACTGGGAGCAATTCTGTGCATAGCCATTGTAAGTGAAGAGTAATGCTGGTCAAGCTAAATGTATGCGACAACCAAAACACACTGAGGAAATGCTACTGGCTTTGCTTCTGAGAACTGGTGACGAGGTACCTTGCATGAAAGCTGTCACTGATCTTTCCATTTAGGCTGCTGTTTTCACAAGCTGTGAAAATCAGCTGCGTTGCTTAAGTTCATATTTAATTCACGGTTTCAAATACGTTCACCTAAGTTCTATCTGAAATACAGCAGGAAATGATAATAAGTTCTTGTATGGATTGATTGACCCAAAGCTGTATAAAACAGATATATGGTATATTGGAGAATATGCCTTCAAAAGACATGCTATACAATTGTGTTATCATAAGGTAAATCAAAATGGTATTTCTGAATTCTTGAAATGGTCTTAACCATGCAGCACACTGGCCTTTGGAGCTGAGGTCGCTATATTCATAAGCAGATACACTGCAGTTGGTAATCTGAGTGAGCATTGAAAAGACTTTTTCATGTTTCCTCATCTAAAAGTAAATATTGTAGGACAGAGAGTGCTCAGTTAGCTGTAACTTAGTCATATAAATATAGAAAAAAAAACCCCAACCTGCTAGTAAATTAAAAAATGCTTTTATTTTATTTTTTTTCAGTTATCTATTTTTAGATCAGATGTATACTCATTAAATTTTGCCAGCTCTGGGCATTCACCTTCTTTTTACATTTGAAATTACAAATCAAGCTTTATAAAGGGAAGAACCTAGGGAAAAGTCTCAGACTGGGTAAAATGCTATGTACTAAAATGGAAGAGTTTTGCCTAAATTTTCTTTGTGTGATGTGTGCAGTGTCAACAATTATTACCCTTTCAGTTTTAATGGCAGAGAAACACCTCTGCACATTCATGTTGAAACACTCTTTGAAGCTACTTTAAATACTGCAGGATAAACAGTAGTGTCATTTTTGAAGACAATGTTCTAAAATACTGCTTAATGGAAAATTTAACTTTTCATTTTTTTTACAATGCTTTGCTTCTCAACAACAAAGAATAAAAAAATGACTCAAAAAGACAGCAACTTTATTTAATTTTGTTACTCTACCATTAAAAAACCCCCAAACCTCCAAAGATTATATATGCTTCCAACATAGTAAATACCAATTAAAGCATAGTAGTCTTTTTGACAGAGAATGGCTATATGGAAGTGCTGGAAAAGCATGCTCCCCTTCATCATCTAGTGTTTGTCTCATTCCCTGGTGGTTTTAATTCATGAATTGTTTTATTCCACTATAATTTTGGTCCTATAATTGCACTTTGTTTAGACAGTGTAGATTTCAGTTAATTTTAAATTTTCTTTTGCAACATAATCCTTCCTTCAGAAACTTGGCCATCTTTGCCAGTTTCAGGCAATGCATTTAGATCTCACGTGGCTGTTTCAAATAATATTGAGGCCTTTCACGTAAAAACTTATTGTCTCCAAAATAGATACTGATCTGTAGTTACGCTGTTTATGATGCTAGACAATGCAAAGACTATTACTGACATAAATGTGCATGCGCGTATGCTTACAGACAGACTCTACTACAGAGGTTCCAGAGGGGAAAAAATATTTTCCAGTGCAGTTGGCAAATTTGGACCAGATGTCATCCAGGATAGTGTAAGTTCTGCTAGTCACACAGTCATCATTGAGCAGTGTATAGCTTTGATAAAATTGTGGGGTTTTTTTCTTCCTTTTCACTTTGCAGGACAGTTTTACTTGTACAACAACAGCAACAAAGATAGATACTTTAACCTTAGTTCCTGTATTTATCCAGAACTATAGGAACTGTCCTTATTTCACAGTTTGTAAAGTCCTTTTCTAGAGTTCAGAAAGTACACTAAATACAAATGTTAGGCTTGTTTTTTTACTCTTGAATTTAGTAGTCTCACATTTTTAAGTATGCATGACTTGGCAATAAATTCATTCATCTGGAGAAAATAAGACCTTAAGTGGAATGTAAATGATCCAGAAGCCCAGGTCTGGTGCTCTAATATGGGTGAAATTCAACTTACATACACATATTTGTATTGTGTCCTGTTGTATTCAGAAGAATTTAGGAAATATCAGGCATTTATTTTGCATTTGCAAATACTTATTCTGGAAAAGCAAAGGTTTCAAATGTCAATGCTAGCTTTTTCCTTTCATGTCAGCAACTCAACTGTGGCTACAAACCTCTTGATTCTTCCAATTCCATTCATCTCAAGTCAAAAATTTCCTAATTTTCTTTTTTTTTTTGGTAATTCTTGCCTGGTTTGCTGGGGGCTCTCACCTAAACATGTGCTGTTTTGAGATCTTTTTTTTTTGTTTTTTTTTTTTTTTTTTTGGAGCACCCAGGAAGAGGGTTAGTCACCCCCTTGTTGAATAGTACTTATTAACTGTGACACTGTAGTTAAGGTTGACAAAACACTTTCATTTTAATTAATTAAAGCATGTATCTTTTTACAAGAGCATTTGGAGACACTCTTCAAAGCTTCTAGGTTTTTTTTTTTGTTTGTTTGGTTGGGTTTTGTTTGTTTGTTTGGTTTGTTTTTTAAGATTTTTTTTCTTCTTCTCCTAATAACCATATACAGCTTGAGCACAAAGCCAGAAGCACCCAGTTGAAGTCAGCTGCCATTTAAAATGAGTGCAGTGGAAAAAGAGTACTGGGAGGATGAGATAGGGAGTGTGCTATAAAGATTTATAGTTTTATTTATCCTTCTTGTGTTGTTTTGCAGTGTGTTGGAAGGTATTCGCTGCATTATGGTTGAGAAAGCGAATCCACTGCGTTCCCATTTTGGTTCTGCCTTCTTGTAAAAATAAGAATAAACTACTGTATGTAGCATCTATGAGCCAACATCTAAATTCAAGCAGTGATGACAATGAAAGCAATAGCTTGCATGAGATAATGAAGAGGCAAAGTGAGAAAGTAGAGTGAGAAATTGCCTCAATCAGGGATCCCCAAAGCATATTATATTTCTGCCTACAGGCCGAGAAAATAAATGAATGTTATTATGACAGCCTGCACCAGCTGAGGATCTGCCCCCATTTATCCATTGCCACTCGGCTTCCCTGGGGCTCTAAGTAATTCTCTCTGGCTAGTGACTTCAGGCATATGCGATAGTTCTGCTGGTGTATTCATAAACATGTGATACTTCGACATTGGCTCCAGGTTCCTAGCTTACTGAACAGAGCAAGAAAACTTGATAGCTGAAAGCCAGTCTAATGCTTAAAATTCCACATGCCCTGCACCTAATGAATCAGTAAATGCTGTGAGAGAGTACTTCTTAAATCTAAAGGATTTGCCTTGTGTTTGAGGATGGGATCCAGAGAGAGCATATATACAAGATTTGAGTTGTAAACCATGAAAGTGGTTTTAATTTTTCAAAAGCCCTATAAAATATAACTTTTCCTCTTGTTGAGAGAGAACACTTACTGACAAAATCATCAATAAATCAGGCTTTTTAAACAGGATTTTGTGTAGTTTTTTTGTTAGGAAGATTGCTGATAGTCTGTTTAGCTTGGCACAACTCAGTGTGGTAGAAAATACCCCAGGGAGCTTGCTATCTGAAAGACAAAACTGGGAAGGCAAGAGACACTGTGAAACTCAGAAAAGATTAATTGATTTTACATTTTAAATGTATCACTGCTTCTTTCTGGGACATGTATCTTCTTTCTCTTATGTAAGTGTAGTGCAATGTGAGGTATATGCAATAAACTGGATTGAAAGCTGTGACATTTGCCTAATCTAAACTGGAGAACTTGTCACTTGTTTATAATTCAGATTTTCAATGTAAGTGATAGCAAAATCACACACAGCCATCATGACTTAGATTTCAAAGCGATAGGGGGATACAAAGAAATGCTCTGACAGAGAATCCAATACAATGTTTCTTTTTCCAGTATTGTATTGAGCATAAATAAGAAAGGATGTAGGCTGTAGACTCTCTTTTGGAATTAAGTTGGGCAAATGGATGATTTTATTACTTATCTATATGAAAGCATTACAATAGTATTTCTGAAGATGTGATAGACGGAAATAATGCTACTTTTTTTGGTCAGTAAACTAAGATATGGCAATGGAACTAAATTTGGCAACTCATTTTATGGGCTGAGAAATTTTCTTAATACTTTCAGAATCGGTGAAATGTAAAATCATGCCCAAGTATCAGTTTCAAAAGGAACACAAGCACTGAGGAGCCCAAGTGGTGCCCATTTAAAATGGGAGCTAGTCACACAAAGCCTGAGATCTTCAGATCAACAAAGGACAGATTGACGGGAGACAATGCCATCACCCTGATTTCAGGAGGAAAAAAATAATGGTCTTTGGTCTTTTTTAAAAGCTTGATCTCGAGTAAGTTCAAATATATGTATATGTAAGGGTACTAGGTCAGAAAGCATGTGAGCAATCATTCTGCTGTAGACTCCTGAATAGGGTACTGGGAGACCTGGAATCTGATCTTTACTACACAGAATATTACTGTATTTTAGTTGACAACTCATTTTACATGAAACAGAAACACTTCTTTGGACAGGAGCCAAAACTTCCCTAGTGAACACATTAACCACTAGTCTACAGAATACTTTAATCTCATTTTCTGGTTCAGTTAATTAAAATTATTTTCTGCCTTCTCTGCTTTCTTCATCTCATGGATACATACGCATACATGTGAAGAACTGGTGAGGTTTGGGCTACAATTCCTCCAGAAAGGTGGAAGAAATTTGTGTGAATCGAATGAGGCTGAGAAAACAAACCACCAAGTCCATACCACTAATTGATGGGATGCAGCAGGGAAGAGGGAGAACTGGGCCTCTTTTCCTGTGTCTAAAATGAAAATGGAGGCTGCTACAGCAGGAATACCTTTGGCTGGAGATTAGAAAAGTTCAGGGACTGATCAAGACTCAGGAGATTCAGGCAGACTACCCGAACCTACACCGTGATTCCTGACCAGGTGTAATGCACATGGGTAAGTGAATAGCAAAGGCAGATGGGAAGTTTCAAGGTCAGAGTGTACAACGCCTTGTCTACTTGTAACATTAGTTCAGGAAAGCATGGGATTTTAGGATTGCTGTTTAGGGTATTTTACATAAACGACACTTTTTTTAAATATAAACTTTTATATAAACTGTTGTTCTAGATATTTATTTACACAGAAAAATATCTCAGATTTCCAAAAACTAGAATTTTATGTACAATTTCAAGATTCCTTTAAATATTATTTGTCATTCTGTAACAAAGTGGTGTATCTCTTTGAAGAAGTAAAAAATGCAGAAACTGATAATATATTTTTAAGTGCATTGAAATCAATTACTTCTTGCTGAGATGAGGTAATTTTATCATGTAAATCTCATAGATGTACTGACTAGCAAATCACGGTTGGACTGTTTCTGCACAGATAATTCACTGTAACAATCCTGTATTCTAGTGTAATTAGCTGTTTACTAAATGCTAAAAGCCCATACTGCTATACAGAGCCTAGGTTATTTAATATCTGCTTTAATTAACCTTTCCCATTCAGCTAATTCTGGAACAATTGGATAGGCTTGTTATCAAGGGTGCCAGAGCTTTCCTTCCACTCTATATTTTAAAAAAGAACAGAAAGTTCAGAATTTCCAGAGGAAAGTTTCGTGAAAGTTGAAGTCACACAGTTTTCTTCTGTCACTAAGTTCCCCTGCAAACCCTGATACATGGTAGTTATACCAATGTATGCTTTTATTTGTTTAGATTTACAAGAATATTTCTATCACAGCCTATATACTGTATAAGATGATTAAGGCCTAATTTTTGTCCCAGTTAGCACTGTTTTTCTGGTTGAAAGGCAAAGATATGTTTTGGGGTTTTTTCTACACTTCATGTATCGTTTAAAAATGGAATTAATTGTTCTTGTGCTGCATGAAATACTTGATAGCAGAAAGGAAAACCACAGGAAAACTTAAAAAACTGAGAAAGACTGAGAATTTTTTTTTTTTCAGACCGAAACAATATTTTAATCCAAAATGAAATGAAAACTTTCATCCCTTCAAAATGAAACGTTCATTTCGTATTTTCTTGCTGAAGAAATTTCAATACTCTTTGTTAAGCAAAGTGGGTGAAGAATGAACATATACACACTTTGGAAATTAAGCAAACTAACAAATGTGAAGAACATACTAATTTCATACCGTTCTATTTTTTGGGCCAGGTGAGAGCATTACACAGTTCTTAAAATGTGAAAGTTCAGTGAGTTTCCAGAGCAATTATTTTGCAAAAAGCAACAGTATCTGATCAATAATAGAGAGAGCTAAAGAGGTATCTTGATCAATACCTACAAAGCAGGGATATAAGATTTATCTCAGTAAATGTGATCATTATTTTTTCTAGAGCCAGGATTTTGTACCACATATTTATCTCAAACTTTTAAAGGCTCAAATTATTTTTCTCTACCTTCTATTTACCCTCAGGCAACGCAGTTTTGGCACATGCTTGAAGTCAACTGGGTTTATGCTTGCACCAATTTAATTTTGGAGGACTAGTTAGAGATAGTGGTCCAAATTAATTTGTCGTATTTTGGTAGAAACTAATAAATCATCAGTTTTATTCTAAAGTCCCAGATAATTAAGAAGTTCCCTAGCAGTATTTCCAGATAGGTTTGTTTGATTCCTTATTTGCAGTTTTAGCAAATTCACAGTGTTGACTGCTGCATAGCGGCTACCTTTTGTATGACAGGGAGATACATTTTAATGGAAGAAAAAAATGATTGCATGAAACGGAGGAAAACTTTTTTTTCATACTCAGACATATCAAAGCAACAGTATTTTAAAAGATGATAAAAGAAATATTTTAATTGACACAACCCCGCTGGAAGCTATAGGTTTATTTATTCTGGAAATATCTATAAACTCTTCTGGATTTTTGGCATGTGGCAAATTCATACTATCATTTATTCCTAGTAAACTGAAAGGCACGAATCTTTCTTATTGCTGTGTAATTTCCCCTCTCTCCTGTACCAAATATTCTGGCAACAAAAGTGTATCTTTCATTTCTTCCTTCCTTTTCTGTTTTCAATAGCCATGTAGAGCTAGAAGTACAAGGTATGTGAGATAGGATTTAACTGTCTGCCATGTTAGGGGACTGGCCAATAAAGACCAACAGAGTTGACAGCAGGAGTCAGGCACATGTCGTGCACAAGTCACAATTGCAATCCAAAATCTCCCATTCAACAGCTGCCCAGGACTTCCTTTTAACAGTCGGAGTCAGAAGGCCCAAGTCTTCTGTATTTTGGTCCTTTTATTTTGTTATCAAGGACTATTACAGCACAAATGTTTATAAATCTTGTTTAGTATCATTCAGGCAAAATGCTATGGTGAATAACTCTGAGAGATCAAATGCACACCTTATCTTAGCAGAAAAGTACCTTGTGAATAAATGATAGATATTTCAGCAGATCACCGAGATTCATTACCTGGGCGATTTCTCATTTTCAGATAGAAATGAAAGGAAATTATCCAATTTCTCTTTTTACAATAACACCCAATACATTTAATGTCCAATTTCATACCGCTTCTTGATTTATAGCATTTACCAGGCTAATCGTGCTCTAGCTACTATTATAAAGCGGCTATGATATTAACCCTTTCAGTGTAGCTGTGCCCCAAGAAGAGTTTTCTTTTCTCATAGACAATTTTATGCGTGATGCTGAATATCTCAGGATTTGACGCAGAATGCATTTCCCTAATGTGTCTTTAGTCAGGAACAGCAGATCATTTCCTATTTCTTGTATATACCACATACACACTATGGGTATACATACTCACAAACGCAGAACTGGTGGCAAAGACCACCAGGCAAAGGGAAAGTATTATATCTAGCAATATTTTTGTATAAAAAAAGGTGTTTAACTAGGATCTAAAGCAATGTTTTAGTCTGTGCTACTACAGCAGATCAAAGGGAATGAAGTGGTAAACCATAATCTGATTTTATGCTGTGACCCAAGTCACAAGTAATCAATAGATTACCATGCAAACTACTCAAATTCATAATCACAATCATCTCTAATGTACTTGACCAAACTTGAAATTGCTAATAGTTATTTATAGTGGCTGAATGTCTTACAGCTGAAGCTAAAACTCTGTCTACCTGGGTCGCTTGTTACTCATCTACTGGTGGACAGAGTGACTGACAACCATGCA
Source organism: Burhinus bistriatus (assembly GCA_013397275.1). NCBI lineage: Eukaryota > Metazoa > Chordata > Aves > Charadriiformes > Burhinidae > Burhinus > Burhinus bistriatus. The sequence continues at coordinate 117,291 of VYXH01002463.1, read as the reverse complement.
GTTTCCTACCTAAGTCAGCCCTAAAATACTGGTTTTCTGTCATACCTAGAGTACTGTGTGAGAGCAAGGATGGGCTCATCAGCAAAGCTATGTGTCTTGAAGATAACACTCCTTTGATAATCATGGGATAGTGCCTTCTCTGTCATTTCAGACTGGACATGAACTTGTACAAACACTTCCTTATTAGTTTAGTTTTATTTGAATAGTTTTCAGGGTGCTCTTTGCAATTGTGAAACTTACCTTTTAAATAGGAATGCAGGTTTTGTGACCTAAAAGTCTGCACATAAATCAGTAATATCCTAATGCTGAAGAGAGCCTAGGGAGTTAGCAACATGGTTTCTCATGTATATGCAATTAGTGTTTGTTAGTGCAGGAACATTCAAACTATCATCAGTGTAAAAGATGCTCAGCAAAATGCTGTCATTTAGGTGTTCACAGGTGCAGATAGTTGGCCAACTAAGGACAGGAGTAATTTTAAAATAACTGCAGCATTAATGGTTAGACTTGTTACATTAAATTACAGGTGTTTCTGGATTTCAGAGGGTTTTGTTTGGATTTAAAAGACTTTCCATGCAAAGACAGTGTGATCTCTGTTGAAAGTGTGTCTGGGTTAAAAGGAACTCGGTGGGCTGAAGAGGCTTGGCTGAAATTGGGCTCTCAACAGGAGTGTTTATTGCAGCATGATTTAAAATACTTACTGTACTCTGGCTAATGAGGAATATGGCCCTGGAAACAAAGAAAGAACTGTTTATTGGAGCCATTTCTGTTACTGAGAGGGGATACCAGTTAGACTGATTATGAGTATTCTAAAACCAAAACAAAATAATAAACAGTACAAAGTGCACAGGAATATAACAGTACTTGAAAACATACTGCCTTTAATTGAACTGTTCATCTCTATGTTGTGGTCACTCACAAATTACAGTTGAAGATACTTAGGCTGACATTCTGTTTTCAATAGTAAATCAACAGATCCTTCACCTTCACTAAATTGTTTTCCAGGACTCTAGAGGAAATATGACCCAAAGGAATATGGTTATAGAAGACAGAATGTGCCAAGGTCAGGAAAAAATATTTAATTAAGTCTCCTTTTCTAAACTGACCTCCCTTTGTCTTGACAAATGATGAAAGGAAAATGTGTTCAAAGGAATACAAGCAAAACAATTAAGAAGGTTCATAATAATTTATAACTATTGAATTACGAATTATGTGCAGATATGAACACACGTTCTTGGTTGTTGAATTCAGAGTATCTCAAGGACTAGCTATGTTTCAGGAGGGATAATCCTTGTGTGCCTATGCGAGGCTGAAAAAGGGAAGCTAAGGTGTGTTTACTCAGAGTAAACTTTCCACTTAATTTAGGAATAAATGAGGAGCAGTAGAGATCAAACTCCTACATGAATCTAGTTCGTAAAAAATGACTGTACGGAGAAGTACTACTCATGCTCTTCTTTATGAGCAGAGCAGAATTCAGCAATGAAGTACAATATTCTGATGAACTTGTTTTAACCAGGCAACAAGATCACTCCTCCTCACCTCAGCTGACTGCAACCTCTTTGCCGGGATCAGCTGTCAGGATACCATTCCTTCCAGTGCCATGGTCATGTCTCGCCCCAGTAAGACTGGAAAAGCGTTACATGAAGCTGTCTAAATTAAACTTTTGAAAGTGACTTAGGAGCTTCAGCTCCACTAAATTTCAATGTACCTGAAGTTTCAAAGCCACTTTTGATGACAGGACTTTGCAATATGGCGTAGCACATGTGTTTAAGACTCACTATTATTTATTTTAGGGTTTGGGAGTTTACAAGAAATGGTTACTTATCTGAAAGCTTTAATACAGTTAGAAGAGTCTCAAGATTCTCACTGCTTGTATTTACAGTAAGAGATAGTGTCTCAGGAGCTGAGGGGGCTCAGTCACCTGTTAGGAAACAATAAAAAGGGCCCAATACAGTTTGCTCACAAAGCTCTGGGGCAGAAGGTTGACAAGCATATGTAAATGCTTTCAGGTCAGTTGAAGGCTGAGACTTGTGTGATCTCTGCCTGAGTTTGCTGTGTTTGACCATCTTCTTAAAGCTCCAAATATCAGGCACAGTTGCTATCTGTCATTTACCCATGCAGCAGACTATGAAGGTTTTGTCCATCCTCAGTATCTGAAAGTTCCTCATTATCAGGTAAAGATGCAGAACCCCAGTCTGGATAGTGATAGAAGAAGCCTTACATGAAAGGAATTTTCTGTCAAGTTAAAGGTGAAAATAAACCATTTCTGGTAATGGCTTAATCACTCAGTACAGTGTTGAGTAACATACAATTCTAGCCTTGTGCCTACAGCACAGCAGATGCTGCAAATAGAGGCTGATATGAAAATGATGAGTTTTAACATTGCTTATGTCTCGTTTAGATCGCTTTTCAGCCAGTTTGATATTGTCCAAAGACTTCTGTTTGGCATACATTGTGGGATTAAGCACGGTAATGTAGGAGTGCAGTTATATCACCACCTCTCCCATAGATCCCATTCACAGAGATTTCTACAAATGTGGTCGTGAACAAGATAATTTTCTGTTATAACTGATTTGACAAAGGAGAGTGAATAAAGCTAACCAGATGGTACAACCATATGATGACAAATCAGAACTTAACTCTGGCAGAGCTCAGAAATAGGTAGGTTTTTAATAAGAAAGACTTGTATGTCATTATAAAAAAAGGAAGACAGTAGTAATCTTTCTGTATAACTGGAAAAATACACTAATGTAGGCAGCACTATCTACCTTATCTAAACCAGTCTGTTCATCCTTTGATCTAAAGTGCATAATTCTTTGTTCTTAGGCTGTGGAAAAGGAAGGTTTCTGCTCAGCACCTCCTGTTCTGGAGCTCTGAGGCTCAGTCATATTTTTACCACCAGTTCAGCCCTTGAGATTTCTTACCGCAACTGTTGCCTTTCTAGATAAGGCAGAACTCTTTCCAAAGCCCGCAATATTGTTTTTTTTAATTTGAAGGACCTCTTCTGGGAAGCAGAAAGAACAACTTTGGAAGCTTAAAGTACAGACCAAATCTGATCAAAGCTTCCCACTTGGCAGTGACAAGTGCTACCACTGTGGCATTGTAAACTGTCTTTCTGCAGCATTTCTTTGAACACAGCTGAACACAGGGAATAATACTATAGAGTATGGGAATAATGAAAAGAATATTTTTGTTACTGAAACAGTAGTGCTATAATACTGGCCAAGGTCATGTTGTTACTCCACTTGCTCTATCATAAAGTTCTGTCTTTCAGCAGTCTATAACCAGTTGATAAAGGGCTGGGGTTAGCACAGAATCTTAGTCTACCAACCGATTTTTTTTGGTAGACAGCCATGGTCACAAGCAGCCAAGCAACAGCATTTAGCCCTGCTGCCCACATACATCCCTAATGCAATATTCTGGTAAACATACACACTACCTTAGCCTTTGATATTGGAGGAATGGATTAAAACGTTGGACACGGAAGGAACCAAAATCTTGACCTCTTGAAAGAATACGTTTTCACTGTAAAGGGATATAATAGCATTCTCAATGATATTGAACTCTGTTGGCTCATGGCTTCTGGGTGCCGATGTGTACTGAACACTCATTTCCTATTGTATTCGGTGGATTTGCAATATGGCGATAGGTGGGAGTTTAGGGGTTAGCAGTGTTTTGTTCTTCCAATTTTTACACCATAACACTGAATAATGTTATAGTTTTATGTTTCAGATGTGATACAGTCAAATAGTTGACACTATTTCAAAAGCATTAACAGGTAAGCCAGATTCTCAAAATGTTTTGGATACAGCCCTATGATGTTTTCTCCTTTTTCATTTAGAAAACAGTGCTGTAGCCATACCACAAGGAAACCCCCACAAAAGAATCTGATCTGTTTACTTTTTACAGTGGAACTTCTAAAAGTGGAACACCAAAAACTCAAAACTTTAAAAACTTCCTTTAAAAAATTTACTTTGCCAAAATAGCAATATATTATATGAGTTGATAAGAAGTCCTCCAATTAGGTCTTCCCGCAACTTTTAGTCTGAGTTCTATGTTCTGTCAGTGTTATTCAATGCAGATTTAGCGTCAAAATAGGTAAACGCCTATGAGGAATATATTTGGGCTGATTGAATGATTCCATCTATGAAGAATAAACAGAAGGACCCTTGAGACAACTTTTTTGACTTTGGTGGCTTCATATCAGTGATAGAGATATGTCTATGTGTAATCTGTATGTGATTTTTCCTTTCCTTTATGGCTGTAGATCTGGACGAGGGGTTACTGCATGCTTGACCCTTGCAAACGGCAGATTTTTTTTCATGCTGATAACAATATTGCTCCGAGTTTACCTGTGCTCTACTCCTTGCCAGTCAGCATCATCTCCTCTACAAAACAGAAAAGAGTCTCCACAGCAATGATATCCCCTTTGCTTATGGTCTCATTTCAAACAGGTTTGAGGACTCTTAATTTATAGGATGTGAATCCTCTCTTCTTATTCTTGTTATGTGCATTACATTATTTTTTCGGTTATATTTTTTACACTTGATGCATTTCTATGTTTTGTGTTCTCAGAGATCACTGCCTATATTAAGGTATGCTGTATTTATGCCAGTGTAGTGCAAATGAATGACCAGCTGCTGTTCACCATTGGAGAACTTTTGGCTCCGTTGATGCAAAGAAAGTTTTGGAAGTGTATAACCTTGACATTTTTAGGTTTAGTTTTAGGTGGACAAAGAGAAATAGCTGTCAATAGTTATAAAGCTGGAATCTGAACAGCAAAAAGAATAAGTAAGAGCTCTGGGAAACCTCTGGAAGTGAATCTGAAAGTTTGGGTCAATTAGAAGTTAGGGAAGGCAACAGTCAAATATTAGAAGAATAGTTTGTTTTGATTAATTTCATTTCCTGGGTTGGCGCTTTCTCATAGAAGAGTACAATGAGAAGATGTTCCTGCTGAGAATGTGAGTTTGGACAGCCTTGGTTATCCTCCCCAAATGTGGTATACCAGGCCTCCGGCATTAGTATTTAGAGAAAGTTAGGAGGTTTGGAACTGGAGTTTTAGGTCAACTACAGATGGCATGTTTTCAAGGGCAGCCAGGCACGTAGACATAGCGAGTTTCTAAAATACGTACTAAAGGCAATGATCAGATAGGCACAGTTTTAAAAGTTACTATTCAATGCTGCTTAGTATTTATTTAGAATATAGAATAAAAATCTCCTTATTCACTGAAGAACTGTTGCAAACAGATGCACAAAGAGTCTGGAAATCCCCTGACAAACATTTACACAGGAGGTGATGATAAACAAACAGGACCTAATACCTAGCACAATGCCTTTATAGGATGTGTTTTATTAACAACTTTGTATTTTTGCTCTGCCTGTCAGGAGAATCCTTTATCCCCAAACTTCTCATTGCAGATTTACTGTAAAATGTAGCTCTCTATTTTTAATCAGAGTATGGGGAATGAGGGGAGAGATATATCCAGAAGCACTAGCAGTAATACTCAACATCTCTGAAGGCACATTTGTTGAATACTTCAATTTGACTGTGAACTCATGCTTAAATGGCTATCTTTGTTTTGCTGTTGATGTATCATGATATCATTCTCATACACTGATGCAGGTTTATTCATTGTCTGCCAAGAGCAGTATATTGTAGTCCTTTCACATGAGGAGTAAGGGCATTTTTTTCCTAGTTATAACTCCCAGATAAGCCAAAAGATAATGTATTATTTAGGAATGTAGTGCAACCAATTCTGCTCTCAGAATGCCAGCTGATAACACTGTAACTGGCTGTGCATATGCCTTTGTCCTCAGAAATGTTATGTTACTGTGCCAGACAACTGCAAACATTTAAATAAGACCTGATTTTCAGAAAGGGAACACTCAACACTTCCTGAAACTCAGAATTTAAGGTATCTAAAAAAGGACACAGCTAAAATAAATAAGACATTTCTGAAAATGTACGTCTCTTAGAACAAAGTTAAAAAATATTCAGACTTTGTCAAGAATTTTAAGACTCATTTTGAAGGCTACTCTATATGGGTAAATATACTAGTAAAATAATGAGAACGATTGGTATGGATTTCTTTTAAAACTGTGTTTTTACATATAGAGACATGTAGACATAAGTTCTGCCATTAGCAGGTCAAATTTCCAAGGCTTTAAGAACCTTTCTTAGATTCAAGCTATGGTTTAAGTAGAAACATAAGTTTCAATATAATTTGTTTGTTAAATGTAGGGACCTAGAATTATGAACCTTAATAAACTTGGGTGAACTTGTGGGATCCATTCAAGCTTCTTTTTTAAAAAAAGCTCTCAGCACAGCTGGCCCCTGCAACCCTGTGAGATAGTTGAGTGATATTGCTGCATTACATGGGAGATAGAAACAGATTTTTCAGTAGCACATGGTTAGTTTTGATAATATATCTTACTATATGTTTTGGCAATGATTTGCAAGTGTTGTATAAGCCATAAATATTCCTGGAATAAATCAGCCAGTTATCGCTGAAGACACATCTTCATCTTTTCTCTAAAAATAGAGTGACAGATTATGTTTACATTAAGTTGAATTTTAACTGCAAAAAAAGAAAAGCAGATCTGATATTACTGCTGTGAGGAGAGGTGGAAGATTATGGAAACAAAGACTGATTTTTCAGAAGATTACTACTACTGTTATTTTTAAAACTTGTTAATGTTCTATTCCCTTCTACTCTATTGATATACAAGGAGTCTTGGTCACCATTATGAGAATTTCACAATGTAAATTACGGAGAGTGCAATAAATAATTGAAACATAGTGTAATATGTAGATGATAATATACAATAAGAAGGCTGTACAGATCTTGAATACTGTGTTTTACCTTGACTAACACTGTAATGTATTATGGTAGAGCAAATGGTAAATATATTAGTGTTAGTTATTTGTAATTTATGTTATTTTTACACATCTTCAACTTAATGGATGATAGATTTATGTTCAAAACCGAAATGTGGATAAGTTGGTCTGTAACACAGAAACTCAAGTACTTATCTCTAAGATAAGACTAACTTGATCAACCTTGAGGAGTTACGAGTTGCATCTCCTGAACTACTGATAGGAACTGTAGCCTATTCCACATAGCTGGAGTGGGCACAAATTAAAATGTATGTGAATAAGATTCAATTCATCCAAATAGTCTCAGAAATCACACGTTCCTCTTTATTAACCTCTGAATAACTCCTGTTCAATTAAAAACATTACCTGCTGGATAATCATCTTATGATGCAATGGTTACTTGGCAAAAAAAAAAAACAAAGCACACTCAGTTTTGGACTGTTATTCACTTGATCACTGTATTTTTGACCGTTCCTGTCTCCTGAGACAGTTTACCTATACAGCAACTCATAGCTTATGTAGGGAAATCCAGTGTAGCCACTGTGACTTTAAAGCAGCCATTCATCTATGTTTCATTTCCTGTAAGTACTTAATCTTGATAATGTGAATAACTTTATTTCTAGTTGTTTAGATTAACTGATCTAGCACTGTGCTTTGGATTTGAACAGTGGTAAATCTGGTTCCCTAAAGCACTGGGGAATCACACACAAGGTTTCAAACTGCCTGGGATGGTGCCTGATGTAAGTTCACATCAATTGAACACTTCAGGGCTAGTGTGAGACCAGTCTCCCTGTTCTGTACTTACAGACATAGTTGTGGCATTTCACTGGCTTCGTGCCTTTTTTCTGTAATTGATGATATACCAACCCATTCCAATGAGTCTCTTCACAGACAATCATACAATTTTTGTACTCAGAATACAGTTTCCCTTGGCTTTGTGAGCTGAACCCTCCAAACTAGCATGAAAAATACAATCTCTTTCTTCTAATTTTATCTTAAAAAAAAGTGGGCATAGATGCAGCTCAGAATTGCCATTCAGGCACAGCTGCAAGCATACTGGTGGTATTACACCAAGCAAGGTGGTGTAATTCGGAGCAGCTCCACAGCTCTCTCAGCAAACCCGAGTCTGCTGGAATCCACATGGGTATTAACTTGCATGAATTACCATCACATTTAAATACAATAATTTAACAAAATTACTTAAGACCAAAATGAGAAATGCTGGTAGCTAAGGACAAAATTCTGTATTGAGGTGTAATAAATTATAAAGAGAGTTAAATATATTTACTAGAAAGAGAAATCAGACCCTCAAGATACATTTGTAATTAAAGATGCCTGTTTAAAGTTTTATCTCGGTTTGACCATACACTCTTAATTTATGAAGCTGTATGTTCTGATGTCAAGAAATTAAATGGGAATTGTGAACCTAATAGCTTTATATCCTGGTTACAAAAACAAATTATTTGATTGGTAAATCTGCCTGGCAGATCTGCTGGGGTTTAGAGGAGATCTCCAGAGATGAGCATTTGAGACCAATAGTGACTGTCTACTTTCAGTATCTTTGGTAAAATCTATTGTACAGGTGGGTAAAGGAAGAAGGACATACTTGCGTTGAACAGTATAAATAGTTAATATGAGAGTCAGCCCCTCACTTGTGGTCTTGTAAGCCTTCCCACCTCTGGGTAGTACTAGGTAGCAGAAGAAATGCCATTGTATCCAGCTGAATTGCTTGTATCCCTGAAAGCACTTGACAATGTTCATTTAAAAATTACCTAAAGAGCTAGACCAGGACAGGCATCTAGTGACCTAAGTCCTTAGACCAAACACATGAATACTGCCCACCTCCTTTTTCCCTTACTGTATTCTCAAAATTATTCCTTAATCTCCTATTACAGTAACTCAAAACAATTTGGTCCACAAGATCTAATGAGAATATTCCTCCACATGCACATTTCTGTTGCAAAATAGAGCAATTCTATTGCTGACCAGAAGGGAAAAAATGGCAGATCTAAGCAAAAGATGACCGATAGTGGCAGAATGCGTTGAAACTGTAATGAACTAGATCGACATTATGGGACATAAGAGAGATGTCATGAAAAGGAATCAAACTGTCACAGAAATAGCTCCCACATTACATATGGATGCCTGCATTTTATGTTTATACAGTACCCTTGTGTGATAGTCCTTATTTTATCTGCAAGCTTTTATCTATGCTTTTTGTTAAAGCTCCAATTTAGTTATCTTTAGCTGGTATTTTATAGCGACAGTCTGACACAAAGGCTTGTTAATTAGACATCATTTTGTAAACAAGGAAAGCATATGCTATATATAGAATAAATGATAAGGAATTGTGAATTATAAGTCTATCTTGATACTGAGGTTTTCTTTGGTGACCTTATGAACCATGGCAGTGAGTTCTAAATGGATTAGGAAGTAACCAGAACTCAGCAATAGCATTACACTTATTGTTAAAAGAACAGTTTCAAAAAAGCACACTTGGCAGGACACTATATTTAAATTAGATACTCTTTATTCTAGCTTCCTATTTCCCCTCTCTTTTCTCATTTAACCTGTCTTGTCATTCATTGCTGTCTGTGAATACAAGTGACTATGAAGTAATTTAAAAAATAATGTAGTGAAAGAGCATTTATAGAACAGAGTAATAAATCAATGGCTGAATGATGCACCAGTGCAGGCTGAATGATACCCCAATACAGGTAGATTTTCTAGTATATTCACATTATAATCAGAAAGACATTATTTATGACGTTTGTGTAATGAATACATTTTTAGATGAGGGTAAAGTCTGTTTTTATGGCTCTTTCTTCAACAGTGAGGAGGACACTGCTAACATTTATTCACAGTGTTTAAAAGGAACAGTAGTGAAACAAACTCTTAGGAAATAGGGATGGATCTGACCTAGGTCCAAACCCATAACGAGCTTGGGAAGAACCTGTTCTTTGTGGTCTGGAGCCTCTACCAGATAGCCAAACACTTCCTTTGTGCTTGTAAAACTCTATCAAAAAGCGTAAATAAGCCTTACAAAGCTGTAGGAATTTAGTGATAGATCATAGTGATTGCATTCCATTTTGATGGTTAATATTGTAAAGAGAGTACTAACCTGATCTGAAGCCACGTCAACATTGGTGTTGTGCCCCCACCAAATACCCAGACTGTGAAAAACACAATAAGCAGTGCTGTTGTAAACATCATTTGTTTGGGTTGGGATTCTGTGTCTCGAATAGCCAATGCAAATGCTATTGCACCACGTAAACCTAAAAAAAAGACAAGAATGATGAACTTAATGTGATGGAGAATAGAATTTTACTCTTTTCAGCCCAAACCCAATTCCAAGGGCAGAGGAAATTTTCAGACCATGATCACACTTATAAAATGCTGAATTGTGCTAATTGAAAGGATGGTGTTTAACGCAAGTGTAAGCAACTTTGCAAAAGTGGACAATGAAACTACTCTTATATTCACATAATAATCACACATTTGTTTTACATCCACTGAATTCTTTGTCTTGAATAATTACAAATTAAATAGTAATCTGGACTTTATGTATGTTAAAAAAGAAACCTATTCCCTGTGTTATTTTACTGATTTCAGTGGGGACTACTCATGAAATCAGGTGCAAGTGAGAAAGAGGGTCGGCATTAAAATCTGTACCCAAATAGGCTACCCATTTCTTGCTTGAAACAATAGATAATTTTTTTAAAACCTTTCAACATGCTAAGAACAGTCATATAAATTACGAGTTAAGAACATTGAATAGTTTTTAAAAGATGATTTTAAGTATCTAAAAAGGGGATGCAGAATAAATGTAGATCATAGAATCATAGAATGATTTAAGTTGGAACGGACCTTAAAGATCATCTAGTTCCAACTCCCTTGCCATGGGCAAGGACACCTCCTGCTAGATTTTTAGCTCTTAGTGTACTTGAAATATTATAATAGTAAAATTATACACCTACAGAGTCTGAATAAACAAAAACTTACAAATGTGGAGAAAACAGCTAACTGAGTTTAAAAAAAGCCCTATAGGTAGTAATAAACTAACTAAATAGGTCCACACAGAGTGACACATTTAAAAAAAGGGGGGAAAAAAGCCCACTAGTACCTCCGGCCCTCTGGATGCATAATATAAAATAATAGTCTGTATTTTCCAATGCTTTTCCTTTATCTATTTAAATTTACTTTATTGCTTTCTAAAAAAAAAAAAAATCTGCAAAATAAGTGTAGAGAGCAAGACCATTACATGTATGCAACACACACGGAATCCAAAAAGTACTTTGCAAGTATCAAGAGATTAAACCTAATTATTAAACCTCTTCTAAGGCACTGATGGTATATGCAGAATCATTTAATCAACTGCTAAAAACCAGCTATTTTTGGAGTAGAACTCTAAAGCTTTTTAAGATTACATAGCTAGAATGTGAATTATTTGGTATAGAAGATGGACAATTTATCCAGAGAACAACACAACGTTGTTTCTGCAAGGACGTACCAGACTGTAGTTACACCAGCTGAAAATGGTCAGTGGGAGCAGGTTTAAAATCTCTGCATTTGTGACAATAACACTGCAGTCAACAAGTGAGCTTGTCCTTGACTTTGCTATTATGTAAAAGACATCTCTAAGCATGCACATGCTTTACTTTTTTCTCATGGGGAAAAAAAATCAGCTCGTTTTAAACATGTATCTGAGGAGGGAATGAGCCAGTATTGAAACAGTCTTTTTCCAGTGGTTATAGTGCTAATCTAGATGACTAGCCCAGATTAAATGCTTAAATTATTTGTGGCTACGTTTTGGTGGAAACCAATGCTGCTTTCCACAACTGCATCACAATTGTATGTGCAATATTAAATCTAGAACACCTCTTTTGGTAAGAGGGAATATTAAAAAAATAATTGTTAATTAATATGTCATTAAGGCTCTCTACTTATTGAGTGCTGGACTGGATATTTCTTCAGTTTAGAGAAATAGTGAATGCCTTCACTACATTTTTTATTTATAAAAGGCTCAACGTGGCCTATAAGACCTAATTCAGTTTCAACTAAAAATGCGTCTAAAGTAAAATAAATAATGAAACAAAGCTTTTGTTTCTAACTAAAGCAGTGGGAAGCAGGTGAATGTAACCTATAAAACATAAAGACTCAATGAGAAGCAAGGAACACTATTATATATATCAAAATACATTCCAGGTGACAACACAAATGAAGCAAGGGAATTTTAACAACCTCAGAAGATGGTAAGATACTGAAATAGACTGAAGATAAGGAAAGTTAGGTTTTCTGTAACACCTCAGGGAAAAACAGTAACAAAGAGCATTGGAACAATTGGGTCCAATGGATATTGGTACATCAGCTACACCTGGAGAGAGTGGTGTGGTAGAAGAAAAATGCTCTGACGAACAATTAGCAGAGATTCTCTCCCCTCATCTTTCAGAGATGCTACCCTGACAGCAGCTCCACATCTGTGCTATGATCCATTGATCCTTTGGGCTCTATTACAGATTTCCTACCAGATTTTTCTGCTAGCTCTGCCAGCCATTAGGGATTTATCTTTAAGAGATATTCTTTCGTGTGTCAGGGCCTCCAAAGAAAAACCACCCCAAGGGTTAAGCTTCAGAGGCCCACAGAATAGAAAAGGTGTGTTCTATTGGGTCATTATCCATCCTTTGCTCACGCTCCACAAACACGTCTCTCTGAACGCTAAGCCTCTGAAGAGCCTTTGAGGGCAGTAGTGTTTGCAGGTAGCGTGGAGAGAATCCGCCAGGAAAGGAGACTTTCCGTATGTAAATCTGGTGTTTTGGTTTCAACTGTAGTTCTCTGCTCTTTTCTTCCTTGCTTTCTTTCCTCTTTAGCTGATTTCTTTTCATATCTATCTTCTTTTTCATTTTTCTTCTGCGTTTGTGTTCCACCCTTTCAGAATCCGCTACTGCTATGTCTTATATTAACAGCAATCAACCCTGTAGCACCGTGTCCCCCAAGCCTCTCTGTTGCTGATTTATATGCTGTAGAGAAGAAGAAAGCACAGTAAAAAGTAAATAGAGATATTGGAAGAAGAGTGGAAGGTGCAGTACTGTACTTGTGAAATAGTCCCCTCCTGGTCATGTGGCAGTGATGCCTAAATATCAAACGTGTTCTTGTCATTAATAAGTCCATCTGGATCCATTTAGTTTTCTTCCCTTTTAATTTTATTACCAGTTAAAGGCATCACAGCAGGGTCTGAACTGAAATGAGGCGTTTTCATGCAGCATAGACCACTAGTATATAGCGATAGCTCCCTTATAATTTAAGACATTAAAATATTTCTTTTGCACATAAGCAGAGACTGCTGGCCTGCTTATTTTAGCTCATGTTCAACGTAATTTGAGAAGCTTGGGCTTAATTATACAAGGACTAATCTAGTCTTGATTTACAATAGAATATTATCAGGCATCATGATTAAACACAGTTGTAAAAGTGAATCCACCCTCCGTAATGTGTTGTTAGAGGAGTGGCATAAGCAAATGAAGAACGTAATAAATCAAACCACTACATAATAGACTTCCAAGCCCTAACTCTTCCACCTTTTCTCGAATGTATTAATACTCCTCAAAAAGTAGAGCTTACTGACTTCAGTACAATTCTTTGCAGAGTAAGATGTACTCAAATGCTAATCAATAATATACTTGTCTGACCTTAACTGCTTTTTTCGGACTTTGATATTCATGGTGATTATGGCAGCAAAACTCAGTAAAGAAAGCAAGAAATGTTTGATGAATTTGGTAATGATAAGATTGAAAACAAAATTAACCCCAAATTAATTGTTTTCTACATCTTAGTGTGTGATGCTGTGGTGAGTGAAGTCCAGTTTTTCCCGTGATCGACTAGAACCTGATGCTATACCAGAATATTGCTGCTGATCTTGTGTAGGCAATAAGCATCTTCGTCCAAACTCAAATTCCATGCCTTGTTTACTCATATCAGAAATGTGTCTCTCTTCTGGCAGTCATTCTCTTCTCTGTTTTTTGCTATATACAGTATGATCAGTAAATAAGAATGTTACTGGTAACTGAGCACAAATCTTAGTGCATATTAAAAAATACAATTACACAGAAAATCCACATATCCTAAGTGTTCCATGAAGCATGAAGCTGCTGGCAGTGTGAGAGGCAGTGTCTTTATTGATCTACTTACAGATTATGCCATTTACTTTTTTATAATGTTGTAAAGATATTTTTATCTACAAAATACAGTGTTTCTTTGAAAACAGTTAAAAATTACTTTTCTGAGTATTTTAACATTTACATTTTAGAAGTTTTCAATACTACTATTTTCAGTTCTCAGCTGCCAGATTGTACTGAAAAGCTAATGTGTGAGTTCTCACGTTTGGTTGTTGGCTGCAGGCTACTTTCAGCTTCCAGTTCTGTGGAGAATGATACTTTACTGGAGAAAACGAGAACAGAAAAGTTGAAGAATAAGATATATTTTGGAAGATTTTTAATTCTGTACTTTATCTGATGAAAAATAAAAGCAAAAATGCAGCCCAGAAACTAGATAACTAATGATATGAAGCTATTTTTTATGCTGTTGTCTAGCTGGCCACCTGCTAGCTTTACAAGGGTGATCTACATATACATCTTACATGGCTAACAATTATAGGTAAGCAGGCGGTCTGAAAGCCAGTTTCTAATGGATGTATGTCTTCATCTCTCACTACAATCTAGCTGGTATTAGCTGACATTTTCAGTGGCAGCTTTTAGCAGGAGGATTGAATGGATATAGAAATGAACTACTGTGTTGCTCTCTAGAGAGATGGAATTATATAGCCATAAATGAGGCACCCTGATGTGGAGTAGTGCTGATCAGGAAGCTTGAAATGTGGCACATTGTGTTTTACTTGTTATCTGGCTAAATAGATCAGTGTACATCAAGGCTGTCAATCAAGAACTTTTAGCTATAAAAAATTGGAATAGGTTTTTGTACAAAAACCAAGAAAATGAAGAAAAAAGTGCTGACTTTCTAATTTTAGAAAATTATTTCATAAATGGCATTGGAGGATCTGTGTTTCTGTCTTTTACTGAACAAATACTCTTAGCTTATAAGTGAGGTTTTTCCTAACTAGCATCAGAAAGTCAAGTCAAGGTATTTCTAGCTTGTGCAAGTCCAAAAATACAGAATCCAGCTGAGATTGTAACAGTTCAGGGGATGATGCACAAATCAGAGTAGAACATGGCTCCCTCTTCTGGATTTTTTTTATTTTTTATTCTACAATGTTAACCAGAGTTAAAAATCAATGAAATCTGAATTTGGAAAATAAAGTACTCAAATATCAGGCTGGAATACATATGAAAAGGTCTGTGGAATTAAAGTCTCCTCATCTCATGTTTCAAAGTAAAACTGTTCCTGAAGTTAAAGGAGTTGCCGAAGTCGGTGTATGATTTGAGTATCAGTACTAACACCTCCAAAGTTGGCTATTTATTTGCTGGTATGTAAGTATACTGTCAGATATGCTATAGGTGTCTCTAAAACAACACAACATAAAAACCTGATATTCCTAAATTTTCATGGAAGTGTAGACAAATGGGGGACAATGGGTTGAAAGACTGGCTTCCTGGGTGGTAGGCTTCCAAAAAGTTAATTAAAATAGGTCCAGAGCACAGTGAAGTTGATAAGAATACTGGCTTCACTATGACTTCAGTAGCTTTGAAGAGACTATCTTGAGTTTTAAGATAGTGACTTCTTTGTGATAGGTGTGGCTTTTGCGAGTGATAGATGACTATCTTTGTCAGTTGTTAAATGTGGACAGGAAAAAGACCAAAATAGCACTTACCTGAAAACATCATCATGTGCTGAAAGTTCCTGGGAATCTTTTGTTTTCGACCCAAATTCAAAAGGAAAGAAAGTGGGTATATGTTGCAAGCTCTTGCTACAAAAACTGCCACCTAAAATGTAAGATGTTGAGGAAAATGGCAGAGGAACTACTGACAAAAACAGTTTACTTAAACCCAATATTTTTCCGAAGTTATTTTAAAAGTGTTATTAAAATGGATATGAGATTATCTTCTTTCATATTTTACATATCAGATCCTTCTGGTTCCAGTTTCATTATAAAGTTGTAGTGGCAGAGATTGTCTTCCCCAGACATCCTGGTTTTATATTCATCATTATATATCCCACTTCAATCACTCTACTTTTACTCATCACATTTGTATCACATGTGACTTCATCTTCAGTCCTTCAGTAAAATGCCCATCATCAATTGCAGAGATGGCATTATCTCCTTGAGCAGCAATTTGCAAAGAATAAATGTGCTTTGGGACATGATTACTTTCTTCTTTCCTGACAATTCATATTGTCTATATCCAGCACTCTCTGCCCTTTCCCCCCCCGCCCCCTCTTTCCTTTGGAGACTTTTCAAAAGGAGTTCTTTATTACTTTTCTGTGGAACTATCTCAAAAGTTGCCTTAATTAGAAACATGAGGCTACTTCAGATTAAAAAAAAAAAGACAATCGGCGCTCCTTATATATGCTTTTAGCAGGTTCCGTCCTCCCCTTGTCTTCTGATTCTTAGGGCTCAATTATGGCACTCTTAGTCTGAGACACGCTGTGGACTACAGAATAGATGAAGTCCTTGAGTGACAATGTCTGGATGTATCATACCTGCTGGGCCGAAGGCTGCTTAAAGCTCCTATGGACTTGGGAGAACATGCATCAGCAGTGGTTGCTTCACGCGCCCTGTGCTCAGCCGTCCAGCGCAACCCTGTTGCAGTCTGTTGGCTCTTAGTGAGAATAAACAAGAGAGCCAGGTCCCCGAGAGCTGTGCAACACAGACCCCATCTGGGGTCCTGATGCTGCTTTCACGTTCGACTGTCTTCCCATGCTAGCAGCACAGGACACAGCATTGCACTTGCCTCGTGGTTGTGGTGGGGTGCTATAGGCTCTTGGGGTCCTCTCTGCCATCTAACACAACCTGTAGCCAAGACAGCTGTGGTGCAGTTCTTATTATTCATTTGGAAATTAGATATAAAAATTACTGCAAGTAAACAGTACGATCCCAACTTTCAAAGCTATTACAGTTCATCAAAAAGTGTCGAGCAAAGGGCTGCTGCTCTGAGCCAAAAAAACCCATGATATGAATTGTCAGTGTGAAAAGGATCGATACCACTGTACAAGTAAGCAACGGATTTGTTGAGAAACCGTGGCAGAATTAAAGACACAGACTCTTTTTCCTACTAGTCTCTTATGCACATGATCATGTAAATCATTCCATGTACACTAGAGATATCAAATACAAAAAAGGAAAGATTTGAGCAATGCAGAACTGTTTGCTTTTTAAGGACTTAATATAATTTAAGTAGCTTTGGGGAGTTCTGCTTATGGCACATATCTGTCTGGAGGCAGCTCTACGGTTTGTGGATCTGTACTGGCTCTGGACAGGCAAGATTTTGTGTGGCTGCACCTGTCCCCACAGATGTGTCCCAATACACATCCCGATTTTCCACCCCACTTGTAAACTAATGGCAAAAGTTCCCCAGCTGCTGGTTTAAAGCTATTTGCCTTGTAGCAGATCTGCAAAACAGCGACTGCCAAAAGACCACATGCTTACATGTATTCAGCCAGTTATTGAGATATACGTAATAAAGATAATTGCCTTTGGACTTAACAAAAAATTGACTTCTTGTTTTTAAGGAACTGATTAGTTTGCTTGTTGACTTTTTTATCACATGGATCACACATTCTGTATGTATATAAAAATATATATACACATACATAGATATATAGTTCTTTAAAGCAAAGGATACAAATGCACCGAAGATAAAAAGAGGACTGAAGATATGATTTTGAAATGTGAATAGTGCGAGTCCCATATAACAGAAGATGACATTCTCAGCCAAAAAATTCATGAACTCGAACAACTGAAATGAGAGAGAAAAAAAATAATTATGACTCATGTCTGTAACTATTGTTTATCACCAAGTTCCCTTGGAATACGGAACTGTTTAGATGAATAGAAATCACACCTATTTCACGGGTGGATTTTAAAACCATCTAATTTGCTATACAGTATATGTGGTATCTTTTAGCTTTAAAAATTGTAGTCGCTTGCATATTTTCTCTGATCGGTGTACAAAAGTTTGACATAGACAGCTGATAAAATATATAAAGAGCCGGTAAGTTATACAAGCTTCAGTGCGAGCTGCAAGGAAGCTGAGGGAATTTAACTTCCCTCATGTTTACACAGGTGAACCTGGGATACGGCTCAGATCCTGATGACACAAGTGGCTATGCACAATACAGTACTGGGTATGGGTACACTAATGTCAAGAGAAAAAAAAAATAAAAATTCATGAATGGACTTTTAAGAACCTGTGCCTTTAAAATATAGCACAATCTTTTTTTATTACCGTGAATATTATTCTGCAGATGAGAAATTTTATTGGACTGTATGGACATCAATATCAATTACTCATTTCAAACCAAACTACTTAAGATATCATTTAAACATATTATAAAATAGGCCTAAAATGCATGATTATGGTAGGATTTCTTCTGTGAAAAACCAAGCAAAGCCAAAAGATTCATTTGCCTTGAGGGTATGTTCTTGATTGCATTTGCAGCTGATGATATAAAAGCTAATAAAATAAATTTTCATATTTATCCACATCTGGAAAAAAAATCAATCATTGCTGTCAAATAACTACATAGGAGAGAAAAAGAGGTCTTTTCACTTCTGAACTCACTTTTGGGCTCAGGAGTCTATGCTAACAAATCCTAATGCAGAATTAGGGCTAAAGTTTGTCAATCTGTCTACAACCAGTAATATATCACTATCTGGAATGTTACTATGGAGATATTTTATTCATCCTCAATGGGCTTATGTATTTTTTGTAATATGTTTATGTTTCTAAAAAAAAAATGTCTAATAACAGTCACTAAGATCTAATAAAGGATAAATGAGAGCTGTCAGATCATTATATAAAAAAAATTTCAGAGGCAAAATGGCATACAACCCAGTAGTATATGGGAGGATATTTTGGACCCCATGGCAGCGCCATCAATTATCCCAAGCATGCATTCCATAGCTCTCATTTTGTGCTGCAATGCTGAACAACATGAAAACAAACACAAGAAATATTTGCAAGTTAGTAGACTTAAATTATTTAAATTAAATTTAAATAAGAAACAAACCAGTTGTCAAAAAAACTCAAAGAATGGGATCTGGTGACCCATAGAATTATTATGACAAATCTTTGCATTTCCGTCTTGGGAGCAAATGTGATCCCACTTCTTTGTGGGAATGCCATCTGACACATTTTTCTAACGCTTTAAAAAATGTATTAGGAGTGTCATGACAGGATTTTTATATATATATGTAAAAAAATATATATGTTTGTGTATATATAAAAATCTTATGAGGGAAGGGTACTGCTATGAGGAGCCACAACTGCATACTTTAGTTGTTGGGATAAGGTAAAGGCACTCCAGAGGTTTTAAAGCTGAATGATATTTCACTCTTCATTTACAAAATCTCATTCAAGATTTAAAGAAATGTAAAGTTAGATCTACTATTGATGCATTTTAGAAACACAGTTTCTGAAACTAAAGTTTCTTTCTGCCTGCTTGCTAGATGATTACATCTGGGCTAGTTTCATTCCTTTGTATAGCAAAAACCAGGTGCTATTTCAATAGCTAATCTAGAGCAGGCTGCCTCCTATTCCAGGCACAGCCATGATATGGTCTCTTCTGAAAGATTCAGTTCCTTAGAATGGTAAAAGTAGCTTGTTAGCTTCATTCAGTCTTCTGTGTTCTCCATATAGTTTGCTTTCTCTTTTAAAAAGTGTATCACTCATACGACACATTTATTCATGGAGTGCAGACTATTCAAATTTCTCACCCTGAGTTAACAAAAAAAAATATTGAAAAGTATCAACTGCGTCAGAACTAATTATTCTCACAAAAGAAGTGATATCTGAATGCCTTTTCCTGAAACATGGCGCTTGTAGATATAATATAAAACTTATCCACTGTCCTCCAGACTTCACTTTTATCCCTGTATTCAGTATAGTGCTTTATTTAGTGTTTCTTCAGCTTCTGTGTTTTGTTCAATAGTAATACAGAGCCCATGGAGATACTCCATTAAGCACTTAACTGTCAGTGCTGTGCAGCATAAATCCCATCAGAACAAAACAATTTATTCTAAAGAGATCTTCTGAAAACCATGTTAAGAAACAGCTTCCATAGAAGCATTTTCCCAAATTGTCATTCCTTTCACACAAATGTTTCTGTCGCTATTTTGAAGATGAGATGTCAAGACCTTTTGATGAGAAGCAGAAGAATAGGAGGAATAGGTTTTCCTCTGGAATTCATAATGTCCTGGGACACCCAAGGAGTTCCAAGAAGAGTTGCATCATACACGTTAGCCTCTGAAAAACATCCTATTTTGTCTGAGTGGCCATAAGCTAGGTCCAAGCTATGAGTCACGGTCTGCTTAAATGCCACTCAAAAATATCCCTTGTTTTGAACATATGTACTTACAAGTGGGATTACTTGTATGAAAAAAGCAAAAAAAAAGTTAGGATTAGAATCCTAGATATTGAGTCCTTGGAAGTATTTTGTCTGTAACCATAAATTCCCTTCTCTTGCCTCCCACATAGACAACTAACCTCTTTCTACTCTAAATGAAATTGGCATTAAAGTGCTCTTATGCTGTCATTAGTTTCCCTAAGGCTACCAGAAAATTATACTAGAAACTATTTTAATATACAAATAGTAATGATGCTTTTTCTGTATAAAACTGAAGATCCACATTTGTAATGTGCCATTTCTACCTGTCTGTGAAGACTATAAATCTGCTTACAGCTTTAAAGTAAGAGTTGTAATAAATTACCAGTGTCAACATATTGCAGAGTAGAGTATTAATTACAAAAACACCAATTCAGACCCAATCAGGGCACTTGGTTTAGGTCTTTAGCTCAGTGAGTTACTGAAACTGGTATTTATTTGCTTTGGTTATTTTCTCTATAAAAAGTGGATATTGCAAAAGATTTATATTAAAAATGTCTATTAAAATCGACATAATATTTAGGTATTTAAAAACACCTCATTCATCAAATATGCTTAGGTTCTCTACTACCCTCAGCTATCGTAAGTACTAGGAGGGATGTGCAAAAAATCAGTTTTGAGTTGGGACATTCTTCTGGTAAGCGCCACTTGCAGTTCAGTTCTCGCTGGCAGAGGAAGGAATCAATCCAGGTTATCTACACCTTAACCCTTCCTGTAGCCACTAAGTTCATCTTATACCAATGTTTTATTTTCACTCAAGTGAAAAATTTTATATGATATAAAAACTGTATTAGTTTTATCTACTGAGTGAGATAAGGAAAGCGCCTTCTTTTTTCTTCTCCTTATTTCCCTCCACCCCCACAGTTAAGTTCAAGCCAATTAGAGAAACAAGCCATAACAAAATGGGTTTTGCAACTTGATCCATTTTATAGAACTACTTAAATTTTCACTGAGTGCTAGAGAGATTATCTTGGTAAGTAATTAGTGCACCTGGAAGATGGGACACACTAAGTTCCTATCTCAGCTGCAATAAAAATAGAATTCTTTAAAGGACCATCAAAATGGGAAAATGAACATATTCTATGCTGCAGTTCCCTTGTGGTTGGGGAGACTGAAAATGTAAGATTTCTCAAATCCTAATATTTTAAACAACATTTTTAATTGCAAGGGAATAAAGTTAGTATGTGAGAGTATTGGGTAAGAGGAGAATCACAAACAGCATTCTTTCATCTTAAGGGAATAATGGTAGTACGAGGGTATTGGGTAAAAGCTGAATTACATCCACAACTTATTTCCAGCAAAACTCAGTGAATTTTACTCACTGATGGCAATATTACATTCTTTCACTTGATTTAATACCTGCTGAAGGAATGTCATCCACTTCTTGCAGGTACCTGCGAGCCTTCTGTAGTTGCATTGATTTTGCTAGCAACATGGAGGAATGCCGCCTGTCTAGGGGTTACACCTTACAGTGATATATTCTTGCATGACATCAAGGGAGTTTCAATAGTCCAACAGCAGCTAGGAAGCTAGGATGTAAAATTTATTATACTTTTTAAGAGAGATTTGAAGGTGACAGAGAGCTATTAAAATCCCAAGCACTCAATGTTAAGTGATGGTTATAAAATTTATTATATTTGAATAATGCTATTTAATTAGAACACAGCTATCAAAAATGTTCAATGAAGTCAAGGATACTGATAAATCAATAGTTGATGAAAATTGCTTTGCCCTAACTATTTTGAATTAAAATGCAGTAAGAATTCAGACTACCATAATTTTTCTGAGATTGTAGAAGCCTTTATTATAGCCTAATTGCTTTATTTAATCTTTCCCTTTTGATTAGAGGTTTCAAAATCAGAAAAAGAAGGTTTGAATTTGAACCTCTTGCCTGAAATCCATTATACAGCTATAATGAATCTTCACAGCATAGTGATATAATGCTCATTTCTAGAATAACATGCTTCGATGAAAGAATCGGCAAAAGGAACTAGAATATAAAGTTTTTTATGGTGCTAATTTTGATATCCAAGCATATTTGTCTGTAAACTTACAAACACACTAGCAAAGAGAGATTCTTACAAGATCTTTTATAACCTGGGGCAAAATTCTGGCTTTTTTTATTAGTAGGGTTTGCTACTGAATTTCACCCCAACAGATTTATGGAAGGCACACTATAACTTTCTATTTCCCTATAGAACTGTGAGGTTTAAAAGATCTGTAAGGCCCGAGGAAGAACTGGGAAAGAAAAAAGAAATACAGAAAACAGAAGCACCAAGGGAAAGGCCAGCAATATTTTGCATTTATACAGTATGGATTATTTTTTCTGGCATAATCTACACACCACCACCAAAGTTCAGCTTGGGAGAAGCTGGATAAACTACTGGCACAAAATACACTTCTGACTAGCAACAGTAAAGAAAAAATGTTGGCACCAGACATCAAGGCAAATCCTTTCTATTATTAAAAATGGCATAGGTCTTGAACAGCTTTGCTGGACAAAAGAAGTTTAAACCAAAAATGTTGAAAATTGGACAGCTAAATTAGAATCTTTTTCTTGTTCTAAACTACTTGGAGCAATGAAAATCAGAGAGAGAGTGACTTAAAACATTCAGAACTTCTAAAAAGACTTGACCGCAGGGGTGTATGGAAGCTTAGTTAGTATGGTTTGTATTTACAATGAATCTGTCAACATCATTAATTATAGGATTCCAATTAACCCTCAGAAAGAATTTCGTTATTCAATTTTATCAATTAATTGACAAGTAAGTGACTGTTAAAAATCTAGGACTCAATATACTAATTTCTTGCATTTGTGAGACAAGGAGAACGGTAAAAACTTTGGTGTGCACTTGTGGTAGTATAGCCACATTCAGAGCCTCATGAGAATTTATATGTTACCTTCAATAGACTTTGGATCTAGCTGTAGAAAAACTAATTATTCTGTCATTAGTCTTGCTAAGTTGCCTACGAAAGAGGGTTCCTGCAAAGTTTCTTGTTTTTTTTCAAACATGGATCAGTTTGTAAGAGAGGTAACCTTTTTAGATCACTATCTCCCTTTCCTGCAGCACAACCAACTTTTGCTATTATACCTCAGGCATTAAGTTGTACCTAAAAATAACCCAAGAATGACACCTTAATGGAAGGTGTCAAAACAGAGAGGATGACGCTGTTGCTCCTACAGCTTGTCATCTAAGTTATTATTGGGTTCATAAACTAGAAACCACAGTTTTCAAAGTGCTTGTTTATCTTAAATCCTGAACTGAGATGTTGCTGGCACAAAGGAAGGAGGAATCATCCGTGCTCTGTTGTATCAAGATAACATGCTCAGGGCTTGCTGCAGTTAAAGTTCTCTACATTTACTTTAGCAGTACTGCTTTATTCTGTAACTATTAAGGAAGGGTTCTGCTCAAGATAGGGCATAACAGATTGCAGATGGAAAATTGTTTGAAGGGATATAAAGAACATTTCACTGGTCAGCAATTAATGGTGGTACTAGAATCACTGTGTTTAGGGATGAATTTGGAAATTTTTGGGAACACTGGTGGCTATTCCATTTGGTGATAGAGGGATAATTATGGTAATGGAAAACAAAGAGGCTATGAACTGCCTGTGCTGTCTAGGATTAAGCTATTATTCTTATAAAGCTGAAATGATAAATAAATTATCTGTAGGAAAAAAATAATTAAAAAAAGCTGCAAAATGATAATAACATCAATAAAAATGAAGCTTAAGTTTATGACCTATTCTGAACAACTTGAAAGATACTTTCTTGGAAGACATCTTTCTGGGGCAGATAAATCACCAATCAGGTGGAAGCAGGGACATTGTGCGCTGACAGTTAAGAGCTATATTGAAAAATGATTAAAAAAATGAGCAAAATAAAGAAAAGTTTTGTGGCTTTGCCAAAGCCAATTTTAGTTAACAAAGGAGACTTAGATGCTTTAAAACATGTTTTCCTTCTTGTCGAAGAAAAATAGTAATGTTACCAACGTAATCTAGTTGTCTTTAAAATTGCAATGAACTAATACATCTTTTGTGTTTCTGTATTTCTGTTAGAGTTAGGCAAAATGCTGCTGATTTTTGAAAAGTAAAACACAAAATCAATCTCCTCTTCCTCTCTTCACCCCCTCAAGTGTTTTTTTTCTGTAAGTTGCCATCACAGTCCTAACCTCAAGTGATCAATTCAATTTCTAAGGAGGACAAATGCAATTTATTCCATTTCAACTTGCTGAGAGGAAATATTCTCTAATAGTAATGCTTGAAGTGAGTTCATAAAAACAATTTCCTTCCTTGCCAAGTTTTGGGTGTTGGAAAGAAATCCAGTTACTCCTTAATGTATTAGGAACTAGTAACCAATATGAGGGCCTTTAAGCTACCAGAAGGAAAAAAAAAAAGATTCTTATGATGTTTGTCATGTCTTTTCTTCATGCTTTCCAGCAAGAATCAAGACTGCAAAAAATTATCTGATGCTCACGACTATAAGATTTCCATTTCACTGCAAGTCCGAAATACTACAGGACAAATACTTGCTCTCTTTGCACCTGTTCTATAGAAATTAGAATCATAGAATCGTTTAGGTTGGAAAAGACCTTTAAGATCATCCAGTCCAACCATTGACCCTACTCTACCAAGTCTGCCACTAAACCATGTCTCCAAGCACCACATCTACACGACTTTTAAACACATCTAGGGATGGTGACTCAACCACCTCCCTGGGCAGCCTGTTCCAATGTTTGATAACTCTTTCAGTGAAAAACTTTTTCCTAATGTCCAGCCTAAACCTCCCCTGGCGCAACTTGAACCCGTTTCCTCTTGTCCTATTGCTAGTTACTTGGGAGAAGAGACCAGCTCCCATCTCACTACAACCTCCTTTCAGGTAGCTGTAGAGAGCAGTAAGGTCTCCCCTCAACCTTCTCTTCTCCAGACTAAACAATCCTAATTCTTTCAGCCGTTCCTCATAAGACATGTTTTCCAGACTCCTCACCAGCTTTGTTGCCCTTCTCTGGACATGCTCCAGTACCTCAATGTCCCTCCTATACTATGGTGCCCAAAACTGAACACAGTACTCAAGCTGCGGCCTCACCAGCGCTGAGTACAGGGGCACAATCACTTCCCTGCTCCTGCTGGCCACACTATTCTTGATACAGGCCAAGATGCCGTTGGCCTTCTTGGCTACCTGGGCTCACTGCTGGCTCATGTTCAGCCGGCTGTCCACCAGGACCCCCAGGTCCTTTTCTGCCAGGCAGCTTTCCAGCCACTCCTCCCCAAGCCTGTAGCGTTGCTTGGGGTTGTTGTGACCAAAGTGCAAGACCCGGCACTTGGCCTTGTTAAAACTCATGCAGTTGGCTTCAGCATTATATTATTATATTGCAGCTTCTACCTACCCATATTGATGCTTCCCTTTATAGTCTGTAAAACTACTTCCATGGAAAAATGCTGTAGAACTGTAAACCAGGAAAGACTACTTTACCTTAATCCAGAAAACAGTATTTCTATGTGCTTTTCTGATGACATGCCATTTTATTTCTGTTTAGTGCCTATTTTAAGATAAAAGAGTGTTTACTAATTAATTTCTCTATTTTCTATGCCACAGTTATTTGTTCAGGGTTTTCCATATATATACTGCTTTGTTATGAGTCTGTTTACAGAGGCTGGAGGGGAATGGACAGAAGACCTTACCTCTTTCTAACGTAGGGAGAGCACCCTTGCTCTAAGAAGTATTCTTGCTCTAACTAGTGTTGAATAGCACAAGATCCTGATGATATTAAGCACCATTTATTATTCTTCAAGACCTAAAACTGATGAGGCAACTTTTAACTACATTACCTTGGTGGAATGCCACCCTATAGTTGGGTTCGGCAATATTATTTGTAATTTGCAAATTCTAGTACCAGTTTCTGAATCAGAATACTGGATTAGTACGTCCACTGATCTGCTCTTATATGGCAAAGTTTAGGGTGGGAATGTGGGTAATTTTTTTGTTTCATTTCTACAGTCATCCTCAAACAGCTTCCCTGCCTCTTGATGTAGACTGCTATTCAAGAATCAATGATTCATTTGGACAAAAAGACCGAGAAATGGGAATATTAACTATGTTTTTATGTGTCACATTTTTTTTGTTAAGTATTGGAGTACATGACTTTTCATATCTAAGGGTCCTCTACACTTAAGGATATAATCTAGAGTGTATACTGTATGGAGATGAGATAAACGAGACATAGACTGTGAGGGGGATCTCCTTGAACGTTAAGTGTGAAAGGTCCAATTTCTTAGATACAGAAAATGTTACTCACTGGTGGTATACTTTTTGAAAACAGTACAAAGGACCATCTTGTGGATAAAGCACAAGAAGGCTGTCATCAAATACAAGTTAGCTTTCAAGTGGCTGCAACCTTGGTGCTTCCACTGTGAGTAAATAATTGCCTGTGGTGAAGGGCTGTCTAACACTCTGCACTTGTATCTGTGAAATACATCAAAAAATTGCGGATGAAAGATAATTGGAGAAGATGAACCTAAATTTCAAGAGAGGAGGTTATCAGTACTGTTTAAATGTGCATTTTACGTAGCACAGAGTGCATATGTGGGCATGTGTCTGTCTGTCCATATACACTAATAGTACGTGTACAAGCCAATGGAGATGAGTATGTAGTATTAAGCACAAATAGGGCAAAGATTAATAATGTCAAAGTTACAAAACCTATAGCAGAGGGATGTTGTTAGGGTGCAAAGAATGAAAGGTGAAATTGTGCCCCCAAAGTAAGTGTACACAAACCCAAAGTGAGCCCATGGCTATTTGAATTTAAATTATAGTTTCATAGTTAATTTCAATGGGGCGGGTTTGCACCTGGCTGAAAACAACAGGATAGAAGCTGTTGGAGAAAGTACTGTGGAGATTTCCAGTGTTTTCAGGTCTGCTAAATTACTAGTTGTCTACTTGGTGATGTTTTACTAATCTCACAACTGATACCAGCCAAAAACAAAAAAGAAAAGGTGCACAGTAAAACAAGCAGAAATTAAATATCCTAAACTAAGATACACCTTCAACTGTACTTAAATCTGAGAGCTCAGGTCCTTCTTTATTTTACATAAAATTAAGTAACTGTAGTGAAAAGATACAACTAGTCATTCTTTAATGCACCTTAAAAATAGATCCTGATAGGAATCTGTAGGAAAGCAGAAGGTGGGTGGACTAGGGAAGTATCATCTGGCACCTCATACAGAGAAATGGTTTTTCAAGAAGAGGATTAGTCACTACATGGATGTGTGTTTCTGCTAAATGTCTGGAATTCTCAAACATTTGGAACTCTTCTCAAGTTCACTGCAGGCAAAGCGTGGTCAACACCTCCCTAAATTGGTGTGACTGAAGCAGAATTAAAGTCAAAAGCTTGAAGCAGATGCTCAAGCTTGCATGCTATTTTCATTATTTTAGGTGAATGAAAGTAGATAGGTACCAAAACGTGTGGAAAGACAGGGTACTTATTTGAATCCTAGTCATGATTTAGACATTTAATCTGCAAGATTTTGACAAAGGGCTTTTTAGCTCTTAATTATTTCCACAGACGGCACCACGAGAAAGAGATGAGCTATAGTCAGCTGTTTAGTATTTCTTCAACTGTGCTACCATTTTGTACAAATGTCTCTTTTGAAGGTAGAAAATCCATTAATCGTGTAATGGAAACACAGCTGTGCAGTCACTAAAAAGACGGGATGTTGGCGAGTGCTTTAGACTGTTATAGTGCCTTATTTACATGTATTTATTTTCTTCTTGCAGCTTATTGTGCGAGAATTTTAGTGTTAGCTACATATTTCTAAAACATTTTGACCAAGGCTTTTGTGCAGTTTTTTAGCTAATATGGAGCTTTGTAGATGATATCCCCAGAAAGATAATAGTAAGGGATCAGTAGCCATGCAAGAATCATATAAGTTATAGAAGGAGAGATATATAAAACATATTTCAGATTACAAGAATGGATCTTTATCAATAGCAGTTTGGTAATGTCAGAAATCGCATAACAGCTCAGATTCCTTAAGGCCTCCCTCCCGTTACCCCAGGATTCTCCAGGCAGGGCAAAAGCATTGCTGCTTGCAGGGGAAGCAGAGGCCTCAAAACATCAGTAAAGCTGCTAGCTCGCAAACCATGCAGACGTATTTTAGTGAGGTCAGTGCACATCTGTGACAAAATGATGCTCTATGAAGATCACAATGTAACCTATCTAACCACGCAAGAAATAGCTATCTTAATTTCTTTACGAAACACAATGTTCCCACAGTAAGAGCAATTATGAACACGTCGACACATACTCATGCAAGTGTAAGGCAACACAGGGTTATAACAAAGGAACCTATTAATAATACCCTCAACATTAAAAACTATGTAAACCTATGTGCTTAATAGTTTTATTGCGTTCCAATTTAGCGCTATAATGTACTATGCATAGAAATACAAAACAGATGTTTTCCAGAAGTTCATTCCATAATTGGAGAACTTATTGATAAATCCTGTACTAAAATCACCTAACACAATAATGTGAAGTGTCACTGTTTCAGACAAAGTTAGAGAAAATTATTACCATTGGGACGTAACTATATTTTAAGAAAGAATCTGAGTGTTTTCACTTCCATCATCATATTTGTAACCTCTTCATTTATAGTATAAGCCAAATCTCATTAAAGTCAAAGGGCTTTGGTTCATGATACAAAAGTCTATGAAATCAGTTCAGAGAGTTGTGACTGACTATGTTTAAGGGAATGTTGTAATTGTCAACTTTTTCAAAACATGACATTCAGTAAGATATAATTTAAACTAAAAGTAACCGTCTATACTCTGTGATATTAAACTGCACTCTGCTCTGTTACAGCACTACACGTTGATGATGCAAGAATATGTTTGTAGACCAGGATTAGATTGATTTTGGTTTGCTTTTTCTCCCTATGCATTCCACAGTTGCAGTGATGAGGAGGGTGGCAGTAATTAGGAAGGGACTTGATTTCACAGCCTACATACTTAGAGGAAATTCTCTTCACAAAAATTCATGTGCTTTACAGAGGTGGCATACAAGGCCGGACCTTTGCATGAATGCAGATTTAAAAACTAGGGATAAGTGGTAGCTACCCACAGTAGGGAGAAACGTTTCAGAGGTCATTCCTCAGACCTCTTGTGAGAAGATCAAGAGAGACACGATAACAGATGTGTGCAAAGTAAAATGGCATGATCTGCATAGTTATATAAACCAGCTTTTTGATTCTGCAGTAGCTTACATAGCCCCATACAGTTTGACTCCGCTGCACAAATGAAGACGTATGAAAGTCTCGTTTGCGATTCAGGACACCTTTTGAAAAAACTACAGCATGTGTCTCAGTTTGGAATTCCATTACGTATTTCTCTATATGCCAATGAGATTTTGGCCTATAAGTTTTAATTCCAATTGGTATATGTTAGCTGACTGCTGGCATCTGCTACTGTGCTGTAAAGAGTAAACTTTAACCTTAATCAAAGAACTTTATTAATATTTAAAGAAAATGTTTAATGTTTAAACAGATTGTAAAAACTTTAATGAAGCCATTTGGAAACTAGTTTGCATATGGCATTATGCTTCTTAGCCTACCAGCATCAAGAATGACATTTTTCACCAAGATGAGCTTCTTTGTAGAAATACTGCTTTCACTACAGTTCTGGGTTTCTTCAGGGTATGAATTACATTTGAGCATGTGTATTTTCCAGTTCCTGTGCTTCAGCAAAATGAAGGAAAGTTATTTTTTCTTAGTTTTTCATAGGTCTAAAATACTATTTTTATTCATAGGGGGCTGCGTGTGTGGGATACTAGAACATGGTATTCCTTACAAAATGCTGATGACAAAGGGTCATGTGCTTGATGGGAACTAACGAGGCCAGAGTAAATCTGCACATTCTTAGTTAAGGAATCACTAAAGCAGGTATGCAAAAACAGAGGAAAAATGGCGATTAAAGAATGAACTCTAGAACTGAATATTCCAACAAGTTTTCTGTATGTGGACACCCAATATTTTCAGTAGTATGGATAAGATACCAGCGAATTTATGATATAAATCATAAATTATGTGGCTAATTACTGATATACCATAGTTATAAAGTCTACTGTTGTCAGTTTATTTGTAGCAATGTTTCCTAGCTGTTTATCATCCATCATGTAGCTCACAGCTAAAAGAGAGGAAACAATTACAGCATTTCCACATAAATTTAAGGGGAGCTGCATGTACAGAGACTGCAGATTAACATTCTTTTAGCATGGTTAAGTAATCAGGAACATCAGTCAGATAATGAGGGATTTTGTAAGAAATTCAGATTGAAAGACATGGTAGTATAATTCCTGTTGCAGAAATCAAGATTTTCTTGTGTTGTTTTGATTCTTCTTGTTAAACCCATACAGTAAGCAGCTTTAGCTTTCTTTATAGCATTACACTATTCTACAGGGTTCCATACGATCTTATGGTACATCTGGTCAAACAATGCATCTGGCACATTTCCAGTCTTCAGCTTTTTCTGCTAAACACAGAAAATAGCTATGTAGAGAACTGGAATTCATTGTACACTTCCTGTCAATTGCAATCCATTTTAAAGGTAATAATTATTATGAGCACTATGCATGTGGTGCATATTCAATTAGAGATAAGAAGGCAATTTATAAACGAGGGCAGCCTGTTTGTAACAGACTCAGTGGCTCTGTAGAGATGCATTGAGTTAGCAAGCTGTGATGGTCCAGCTGAGGAATACACGGCTTAGCCAGCATACCTGTGACACAGCTGGAGCTCATTCGGGCCTCAGGAGGGAAAACTGGAAGTTGTAAGGGAAAGTGCAGGACAAGAATGAGGGGTTGCTTCTCTTCAGGGTACTTAGGCTAGAGCTGTAATGATAGCTAATATCTAGAGACGTGAGCTTTCGGACTTTTAGAAGGGTCTAAAACTGTGACTTCTGCTGTTTTCAATGTAAGTTAGGTGTCTTAAAGTTAGCAGAAATTTCTACCTACAATTTCAGGTGTCTACTCTTAACAGCTATATGCTAAATGCAGCATAAACCATTCTTCGTTGTCTTTTTTTAACTCTGTGCTTACAGCCTTTTTGTGGCTGTATCATTTTCTTCTCTCAGAAAGAAAAAGAACGGGGGCATTTCTTTGTCCTCCCCAATTGTTTTGAGCAGTTGCAAAATGAAGGCTTTGCTACAGACCTTGTCTCGACGCCCCGCCCCCCCCCCCAAATCTGGGTAAATATAAGAAAACAAGAGCAAGGTTTTTCCCTAATGTAACTCATTTCCAGAGTTCTTACTTTAAGCAAAACTGGATAACAGAAGGGCAAAACTATACTAGTACCATTCCAATACAAATAATTCTTCCCAAATGCTATTTTAGTTTTTTATTCTTGTTATCAGAAGTAGCTGCTGCTTCAGACCTTTCTACTGACCACTGTAAGTTGGTCACCCGGACTCTTTCTGGAGCAGCACTGCCTGAAGCCCCAATCTACCACTTTTGAGTCTGAACTTGCTGAGGTTCAAGGAGGTTGCAAATTAGGCATTTTTTTTCAGCTGCAGAAGGGGAACCATGGGACAGGAGACAGTGCCCATCAGAGCTCACTTTTATGCTCAGTCTTCGCTTAAACGGAAGAAAGTACTTCATGCATGCAACCTGTTTAACACTAACTAGGAATTTGGACTTTATTGGATCCTTTAAGCAAGGACCTCTTGCATACTTTTTGAGAGTGCCAGACCTGAGTGCCATGTATTAGTTAAAAAGAATTTCCAGTTTACCCTCAGATAGAGTATTAGCCATCAAATATGTTATCAGAGAGCCAATGGTGTTATATACCTCAAAAGATAATGAAGAAACATTCTAGTATGAAATTTTCCTGCAGGTACTGCGATTGTGGTGTGCTGGAAGAACAGATTCCTCCTGCACAGCACGTATGCAAAGACTGATTAGAATCTGGTACTGGGGGTAATCTTGTTTGAAAGACAACTTTTCTCTCAGTCTTTCTCTCTGCCAATCATTTATGTGGAAACATCTGACCTTAAGGGCAGTGCTTTAAAAGTCATTTTTTTCCCAGTAAAGTTCCTGAACAAATCACAACAACAGCTGCCAATTAGGCTGCTCATTTCAAAAGGATGAAAATTATGTTTTGTGGTGGTTGCTGCTTTGCTAATTATTGAGGACATTTTGCTGTAAGTAGGGTTTTCCTCAGTCTAGAAATACTCTTGAATTTTTTAAAAGTCAAGAGACTGAATTGTAAGAGCCATTATATCCTGACATTTGTGTGGCCTTTTCTTCCTAGAAGTGTAAACTAATTATCTACAAACAATCCAATATCTGATAACAGAAAATAGTAGGCATTAACCAGAGATAAATTAATATAGGCTGTGTGCTTTAGAAGTAAGCTCAGCTCTGGTTGTTTGGTCTCTTAAACACCCATACAAATAGCAGGACCAAGGCCACGGGGGACACACATGTCCTGTGTGACTGTAGAGGGTTTAAGATAAGGGCACTAAACCCATTTCATTTTGTGAACAAACTCAGGAGAAAGCATTCTGCTACTGGAGCAGAATTTGCAGTGCGTTATTTATTTTCTTATGAGAAGATAGCTGACGGAAGAATCCTATAAGATAGTTATTGTATCATGTATCTAGAGAAAGGAGATCTGTTGTTTCAGTTCTGAGTTAACTTGTTTACAAGATATTTAGGCCAGCAGAAAAGCAGCAGAATGACTAGATGACAGTGATGGTGCTTCATTTGGATATAGTGAGCCAAAAACTGACTTCAGCCACCTCTTTGTCTTTAGTCCTACAACGCTCTTTTTACTAAACATTATCTGATACTGTTCAGGAACTGCTCCTTTGATTCAGTGGTTTTTTTTTTTTTTTTTTCTTTCTACTTTCAGTAGATTTGAACATCTCTATTGCCATACTTTAATTTTTAAGTTGTATTCTCCTGTTATGTTCCGGTTTGCTTCAGAAGTGAGTCTATAATTATGGATGGAACAGCATCAAGTCTAAAATCTATATTGAGGATATTTGATGACATATCAGAGTCAAGAAACTATAATGATTTGGTTTACAGTTTTTGAGGAATTAAAAAAAATTTAATGACTTTCAGCCTGTTAATGGTTAATTAGCATTAAATTAATATGCTTATAAACACAACCATTTTACACCAAACTGTCTTTGGAATACAGCTCAATTTATGGTCCAGCAATCAGCTGACTGATCCCTAGCCTCTTTCCTTGTTGGAAAATGTATAGCTCTATCAGAAATGAGCTAAGCAAGTTTTGAAAACAATGTATTTTCAAGGGATTTCCAGGAGATATTAGCTGCTCCTCTGCAAAGTGATGACTTTTAACAATCAGAGTTAATCATGTCTGCTTTACAGTGTGGAGGTTAGAATCTGAAGCAATCAGTACTATGTCCATCAGTGAGCAAAGCCCAAAGTCCAGTCTGAAATTTCAGTCCTTCAGTGTAAGTTAATTTCCTCAAGCAGTCCTAGTAAGACTACATGCTTTGGTAAAGTTACTCAGAAATTATGCAGCACTGAGTTCTCCTGTTTTACCTTTACCCTGTTCTCAAGCTTGTGTAAAACCTTGGAGGTGAAGGGCCACTGAAATCTTAATGCGGCATCTTGTGCATACTGCACGCCCAGTGCAGCTGGACAATCAAGCCAGAAGCTTTTGTCTATAAGGCAGGTGTTCCCTAATGGGTTTGCTATCAGGATCAGCAAAAAGTGTAACTGTTTAACTAGTAATGTGGTTAGAAAGGCTATTACACCTAATTTGAGAAAGCAACCTTCACGAGCTTGTCAGACACAACTATTTCAGAGGTGACTATGTAAACAAGGGTTAGACTGGTGGAATGAAGTGAGACAGGCAGGGCAGTATGTGACATAGCCCCTTGCGGGCTGGACATGGTTTCCTGTGTCTTCCAGTAATTTCCTGGCTCTACTTCCATAGGAGATGCGTTTCAGAATTCTCTCTCTAGAATTTATAACTTGCTGGCACTGTATTTTGTCTGAAAGCAGAATTCTCCATACCCTTGCACGCTTAAGCAAAGAGAGGTATTGCCCTGTTCCCTGGTTTCTTTGTTGCGGCTGTTCCCTAGAGTTAAAGGAACATAATCAAAAAATGATATAACTCATAAGTATGATGGATAACATTTATAGCTGTTAGAGAAAGTGCAACGCTTCTCTTAATACTCCGTCACTACGAAACTGTGCTGGTCTTACCTTGGCTTTTGAATGAAACTGGTAGATGGCAGAGAGAAAAAAAATAGTGAGGAATGTCTTATCTTCCTGTAGAAAACACAGTATTGTCTAGAGCTGACCTGTAGGGATTTACAGTCTGCTTGCTTTCAACAAACCAATAATTTCTGTTTATCTAGCAATACCCTGCCCATCCACTGACTTACTTGTAGCTGGGCAAATCAACTTAACCCAACCCAACTGTACATCTGAAGAACCTAAGGTAAAAGCTGAACTATAATGTCCCAAGTTTTAGAAGCAACTGTTGTTTGCCTGCAGCATAGCATGGGGTTATGCTAGCAGCTGTAAATAACTCTAGAGAAAGCTGCACAGAATCGAATAGCTTTCGATCAGGTCCTAGCAGTTTCATCTTCTCCTTCAGTAAAGGTATATTAGATAAATTAAACTTTAAATCTTTGAAACTCAGGAGCACTCTCTTTGACCTAACCTTGTTGCCATGGATGGCAGTATCAATTTTAATGTTAAAATCACTACGATCGTAGTCAGGTCAATGACGATGACTTAAAAATAGTGCCATAAAATATCAATTATGTTAAAAACAAACAATAAAAAGACAGACAGAGAATATTTATAAATACTTAGTGAGAATTGGGATAATTGGATTGAATGAAAACTCTCTAAAGCCTGCATTTTCACAAAATCGTTGTTATCTTACTTTTGACCATCTCAAAATAATCCATTGCTTGTGACAAGATTTGTGTTACTTTATACTTTCAGATTCTGTAAGTTTCAGATGCTTGAAATCTAACATTTCTCTTTCATGGAATGTTAAACAGTGATTGACTGGATAATAAAGGATACAGGGGGACTAATAATTACATGGCATCTTTTAACAGGCTTTCTTAATAGAGGTTGTTAAATTCTCATTTAAGAATTGTAGATAAGTTTTCATTTTATATCAATACCTGAAGAAAATGATACCAGTCTTTTTTTTTTTTTTTTGTGTCTAATTTTTTTGTGCAAATGTTGAGGTATTATGAGAAATGCAGAACTCAGCATCACGGCCAGAAATACTACCTCTACAATTATATACTGAATTTTACCATCAAGCTATGAAATTTTAACAGACAGTAAAAAATGCAAAGAAAATGATGCAAAGTAGTAGAGAAAAAGCATTTGTTTAAAACAGCTAACGCAATTTCACAATCTGATTTCCAGTTTTAAATCTAATTTCCGTGTTTTTTTTGTTAGCTTTAGCTTCAGCCTTAACTCACTGTTTTGTCAGTGTGCATTACAGTTCACTAGTCCTTATTGAAAAATCTGTCATATTGTAACAAAAGACAGAGATTGCTTTGGAATAATTCTATAAATGAACTGAAAAGCCCTTGATTTTGGCCAGCAATGAGTAATAAAAATGACTTAGACTGGGAGCGAAGACGTCTGTCTGAGCAACAATATTCATTTAAAATGCACTGAAGTCACATATGATTATGAAAATGCCAAGTGTGTGACTTAGTAAATTTGCTTGAAGAGAATTCGTGGCAGTAGAGAAAGAAAGAGGCAGTGCAGGTCTCACTGAAACAACTGCATAGGAAAGGGTAATCTTTGGATTAGAAAATGAATTAGAAGAATTCAAAGGAATTTAACAACAATTTTTGAACCATATCGTAAAGGAGGCTAAGGATTAAGAGCTTATGGGGGAAGAGAAAAACAGAATACAAGGGGTGTATAAAACTCATAGCTCCACAGAGAAACACATAATCCCTTTTCTGTGTATTCACAGGTAGATTCAGTTTATTTTCACAATTTTACTTTGCACTGTTGAATGGTAGGGAATAAAAGAGTAAATATCAACAAAACCAGCATGCATTTAAATTAAACGTTAGTTAATCTGGTAATTGAAAAGGTTCATACATAATTAAAAATACCATGGCCTTGCTTTCTCTCTCCCTCTGAGCCTATGCATCACTAAATCACGCAGATGAATCCCTGAGAAGCCTTGTATTCAAGTTGTAAGAGTTATATGCAAGGGTAGTAATGACATATACATTTCAGTATTTCTGCAAAATAGAAACAATTCTGTAGTAGATATAAATGTTATTTCCTTATGATATAGTTATCAGAGAAAGGTTCTCTTCTCTGCTGAAATACTTTTAGAAAGCATCAGCCTCTGCTAGTATAAGAAGCGTAATTGAGAAGACTTATCTTGTTCAATAGCTAACACTTTATTCTGGAAGTACTGACTAGAAACTTTTTTGTGATTTAAAATCTGAGAGAGTCTGACAGCTGAACTGATACTGTGGCCACTATTTTTTCGATCAAACTGTTTTTGATAGAAAATTGGATTTTTGATTAAATTGAGATGTGCAAGAAGCAATGAAATTTTCTACATAAAATTTCCACTGCTTAAAACGAAGGAATTGCTGAAAAAGGTACCAGATTGCATCATGAAAATTATAGTCTTGGACCATATGTTTCCACTTTGTTCCAGGAGATAGATTTTCTGCAACCTGGTTCTTGGGACATAGGAGTCAACATTAGAAGGGGAGAAAGCTGCATTTAAATGACTTCTCACAGGATCTAGGTAGTAGCGAGGTAGTCTAAAATTACTCCTTGTGCTGAAAAGTATTTTGAACATTGCAATGCTATATATCTAGTACTGAGAACAGCCCAAAGTTTTAAAAAATAATTACAATTGCACTAGTCACCTATTCAAACAAAAAACAGATGACCAAATTTCTCTTGTCTCTAAACTCTAAACACAATGGAAAAAAAAATCACTATCTTTCTAATTATGTCAGATTTTTTTTACTGAAACAGAAATGAAATGATGTCATTGCTCAAGTTGGTGGGCCAGACTGCAGTTTATACAGTCCCTTTGCAAAAATCCATGTGGATCCAATCTCTCAGACCACTTCTCTCATTTACCAGAGCTCTTTGATTTCCTTAACTTCTTAGCATCTTTGTGTGGAAGCTAGTGTAAACTATTATCTCCTTACCCTTCATCTCCTTGACTGACACTTCAGGTCTCCTGGGAAGAACAGATTCTTATTTCTTTTTCCTTATCCAGAGAATTGTTACCATTTTCTTGGCAAAATCCCTAGTCTTTCCCCTAACGAAGACATAACTCTCTTCCTTTGCATTAACGAAATCCCGTCCAGCTACATTCCAGTAGCTCTGTCTATTCATTACACCAGTTGAAGACACAAAGTCAGTTACTTCCATGCCCTACCTGTTTAGTTCTCATTTTGGAATCTGGTGACAGATTGTTGTAGGTATAATGGGCCTGTGTAACTCCACAGAAAAGGACTGCAACAATACCTGAAATTCAAAGAAAAAACAGAGTTAGCTGCTTCTATTTTCTTACTTAGGTTTGTCAAAGGGCTGGTTAACAGCATTTTGTAGCAAAAGAACTTCAAGATATATTTTATAAGAGCATCTTTCAAACAAACTAGAATTTCTTTTCTTTGCTAAAAATCATGAAGGTCTTGAATCTTCTACCTAGTCCATCATGCATTCATAGCATTTCCACTGTTATGTATTTGGCCCAAAACTGTAGAAAATTTGTTTGAATTAATACATGGTAACATCTGACCATACTCTGACTGACAGTTGAGGCAAGACTAACATAATTGTAATATGAGGGACTTCAGACTATTTGAAACTTTTGGCAAAGACTGAATAGGAAAGGAAAAAATAATTGTATTATATTTAAATGGTTTGAGAGCGCTTAGTAGTGAATGACTTCAACAGGGGAAAGTCATTTCAGTCTGTGCCTTATTGTGTCAGCCTTATTATAGGCAGTGTGCAACAATGTGCAAGGTGGACACCACCACATTGCTTAAAAATAATGCTCTGGCAGGTGCAAGCTGCATTGCCAGAATGACTAGGTCAATGACTGTAGCCATGTGGCAGTAATTATACTTCCCAGCCTGTGGAAGTTCTTGAGGAGCAGGGCAGCAGGTTTGTCAGGAATAATGATAATAAATTTGTATTATAGTGATATTTTTTCTTTTTGAATATTTCCTCCCTGGCCCTGGTCCTAACTCACTGGCATCACTAAGTAACGTCACTGTAATGCAGTATTATAATTAAAGTAGCTGGGAAGATTGTAACTGCAATTTCCTGCCAGCTCGGGACACAGATAGGGCAGAGGGAACCCACACAGGGAGAAAATGGAAAACCAAAAATAAGGGTCCACCAGTAACCATATGTAAATGCCTACAGAGGAAGAAAGCTCTGTGCTTTTCTTAAACTTGGGGCACGTCTACATAGATAATGATTTATGCCACAGCTCAGGGCTTGTTCATGTCCGTTCCAATCATCGTTCCCCTAAAAACCTCCACACACATTTCCTGAAGCATGTGGGGCACGCAAGTTCTGCTCAGTTTCTAGATGCACACCACAGGAGCAGCAGCTGGTTTTGCACAAAGCCGGCCTGCAGCATGGTCCCTGCATGCCTGCGATCTCCAAGCCTCACATACAGGCAGTTTGCCACCATCCACCCCACAGTGCTTTGGTTCTTGTGCCTCTCAGCCCTTCTGCCCCAGGCCTCCTGTCTAAGAGCTCCAGCATGCCCTAATTAGCATTTTAGTTCTGCTTCCTCATGGGCTGCTCTGCAAATTGTTAGGTAATTTTTAGCTCACAGGCTGCTGAGGTACTGGAATAACACTGATGAATCCAAGGAAGCACACTGAGGCAACAGAGCAAGCAAAAAGATACCCGTCCAGGTTTTGGCAATATCCATCCTTGCAATGTGACTGTGCAGCAGCTTTCTAGGCATTTATTGGGTTAAACTAGCATGAACTGAAATATATAAACCAATTCTACTGGAAGCAGAGAGCATGAAGTAGAATTGTGAAAATAATCCCAGTCTGTGCCTTCAGTCCTGGACTTGCAACTGGATAAGGCTTCCTCCAGGACGGTGACTTTCCTGAATTTACAAAGGCCAGCAACAAGAGGCTCAGTAAGGGGGTAGAATTTACGGTGCTGCAGGCGTTAGCATGGCAAACCCAATATAAAACAATCTGCTACTTCAAAAGGATTAATAGAAGCGGACCAGGCTTCGTACAGTCACAGGAGAAAGTGGATGGTAACGTACTGAACAAGCGTCAGGTGAAAGTGCTGGTGCCTCGATAGGTTCTTTGGTAGGCTTATCCAAACCTCTAAATGTTTGAATTTTAGCAGCATGAGGGCCCTGGAGGTGAGTGAAATATCCTCCTCCCCTAAAGCATGGTATAGATAAGGAAACATGGCAAATTAATAATTTAGACAATGCTGAAACTATTTCATTTGGGGGAGAGCGTGTGTGTGTGGGAACAGCACATTGCCACATACCAGTTAAAGTAATTATTACCTTACCATGTCTTTCTCAAGTTTCTGACTCTCTTTGGATTGCTAACCGTGAAAAATATTGTCCCACAAAATCCAGCTTTCTTTACTTGCAAGGCTCTCTTGTTTCTGGGAAGAACTGAGGCCTGGCATTAATATGCCTTTGATGGAAGAAAAAAGTATGGAGTAAAAAATTCTGAGATGAATTTGGCACAAGGGATAACTGCTATCAGAAAGAAAATGAAAAAGCAAATCGTTTTTCCCCCCATAAACCACTGTGGACATTTTCTTTGCTTCTGGGTTCTCTTTATATTGTAAATTTACCTGTACTGCTTCTACAGAACAGAGTCTCTGCAGTCAAGAGAAATTCCACTGAGCTTTAACTGCTGTGTCTTTGTTTTTTGATATTTATTTTCTTACGTCTGTTTTGATATTTAGTTTTTTCTAACTACACTAAGACTTTTCTTTGCAGCAAATAATGTGGGGAGTAGTGACGTTGTCACTGCCTAAATATGGTCCAGGAAGTCCATGTTTTTGTCAGGTCTAATTGTTCTCTTAAATGTGTCTCAGTCTTTTCTCTCAGTAACTGTATTTGATTGTGCAGAACTGATCTGGGGAGTTTAAAAATTCTCAAGGCATTAATAATCTGCAATGGGATGCTCAAACAATGAAATTTAAGTTAAAAAATATAGCCAATCAGTAATGTTGCTAAGTATCACTGGCTCCAGGCTCAGTAACAGAAATGGAGATAAGAGTTTCTGATTCACTTTCTTCTACGTGAATCATCATCATGCTAAGTCTTGCATTTTTAAAATTGACTATTAAATTCATCTATAATTATAAAATGTTTTTTGACTGCTAAGAAACTGTTAATTATGGTTAGTGAGAGAACCGAGAGAGTGACATGAGGAATAAAATGGCCTAAATCTGATTTTACAATAGGAATAAATGATCTGAAACACGCAATTATGCAAGCGTAGAAACCAGACACCCTGTTTCCAGGGAAGACGGGGGGAATGCAGTAGACTATTTCAGTTGCTACAATTGAAGGCTTAATATGTACCAGCTATGCCTCTCGCAATGAATGCTTCATTAAGAGGCTTGGAGAAAATTGTTTGTAATGCATTTCCATAAAAATGATTACTTAAGAGTAATGGCCAATTACATGTTAATGCAACTACAAAGGAAAGAGAAGTACCTAAAGAGGCAAACACAGAACTTTTTAGTTAGAAGGAAAAAGCAATCTGGATTTCTTTGTAAGACTATTAAAGCTGGATTTTAAAGTTAGCTGGGTAGCAAGATATCGTATGAACTGTGTATGGCACATAAATTAGGTTGTTAAATTTTTGTGGTCTTTCTTTTGCAGAGAAACAGATAAGACCAGATATGATAATACTGGAATTGTAAACAGAAAGTATTTATTAGATACAGGGAGGCAGATAAAGTGAGATGATCCTTTCACCAGTCCTCAGTGCTTTAATTTCAGGGTGTTGGAGACTCAGCTCGCTTTCTCAGTGCCATTACATTGTTTCATTTTTAAGCAGCAAATTTAGCAATTACTGACATACTTAATGCTACAATTACTGAACAAAATGCTAACCTAAAGTAAACAGGGCATGTTTTGAGTTGAAATGGGTGATCAGTTGTTAAGTGCAATACAGCTGCTTGGGTCTATAAGTAAAGTTACTGAAAGTTTTCACTTAATATACAAAATGAGAAACCTCACAGTAAAATGGTGATAGTCACTAGTAGAGGTTCAGCTGCAGCTCAACCTCTTTGAAGGGGTTTTATTAGAAATAAAAGCCTACCATTTTATTTGATGTTTTTGCTCCTTGCGTAACAGAGAAATAGTGGTAGCTTGTTAGCTGCTTATACAGTTAGAGAGCTTATTCCTACATTAGTTTTGCTGAATACTTGTAGTTGAAATCGTTTCTAGGACAAAAGCTGGCAATATCAGAAGGTAACACAGGACAAAGGAGTAACTTATGTCTCTAAAAGTATATTGCTGATGGTGTGAACATTAACATGATAGTGTAAGCATTAATTTATAAGTGTTAATCTAAAAATAATTCCTATATTGTCACTGAAACACAAAATTTTTTTTTTTTTTTTGATCATTTCACAAATAGGCAAAAGGAAGGGTACCCTTGCTTTTCAATACCTGGTGCTAAGAGAAAAACTGGAAAAAAGTCTGTCTTTTTTAAGAGAAGGGCAGCATGTGCAGTGTGCTTTTAATGCAAACCTGGAAGCAACTGGCCACAATTTAAGCTTCAGAATCTGAGACAATAAAATTGACCCTATGTCTCCAGCCGTCAGGACTTTCAGTGGTTAAAAAAAAAAAAAAAAAGAATTTAGAAA
The DNA here is from genome assembly GCA_013397275.1 of Burhinus bistriatus. Lineage (NCBI taxonomy): Eukaryota > Metazoa > Chordata > Aves > Charadriiformes > Burhinidae > Burhinus > Burhinus bistriatus. Next base: position 74,961 of record VYXH01002463.1, on the reverse strand, counting down.
AAAACCCACCCAAACCCCTACCTTCTTGGTAAACAAGAGAGTGGATAAAATGTATAACTTCCTTTGAAAAGACCTACAGGTAAACTGACTGGTTTTCATCCCAACTGCGAAGAATTCCAGAGCTTCAGGGATGCCTGTCTAATGATGCACAATGTACTCCAAAGCCCACAGTGCAACAAGCACCAGGAACTGGTCTTTCATCAAAGGCAGCAAAATGTGGGGAAAAGAGGAAAAAAAAGGACTGGGTATAGAGAAATTATTTAAATCAGGTAACATTTACTTTGGAGTCATATTTGTGTCAGAATATCTCCAGAGCACCTACTGGGCACATCCCAGCACAGACTGAATGTGTGAGTGGCAGGAAATGAGGCACTGTCTTCTGCATCAAATGGCTGCAGTAATAAGGCTATAAAACCAGTAGCAACAATATCCCTATTCAGTCTGTTTTTGCTGGGGGTATGAAGTGTGACTAATCATTTTTTTTGATACTGAAGCAAAGATTCAAGGCTTCTTTCACCAGACCTGCACCAATGCATAACCAAAGCTGGTGCTTTGTTTGTGAAATGTTCATCTCTGGAGCTGTCTGAGGTTGATTTTATGCTGTAGTGACAGAAAGTAACAAAAGACAGAGCTGAGGGAATTTTTTAGGCTCTCATCTGAGGAATGATCATTGGTATTGCACCTGGCTGCTTCAAGTGAGACCTGAGCTTCAGTGTTGTACTTTTGTAACCCCAAATGAATTGCTGCATTCAATTTAGATTCAACTCCTCCAGTGAGACACACCAGGTTTTATTCTAGACACGTTAAAAGTCCTTATCCTGTTTATCCTGAACGTATTTACTAGCAATAAGACTCCACTGTCCTCATTTTATGCAACTGGTCATTGATCTCCGCCTAGTGCCGTGCTAGAATATGTACTTTTCTCTAAAAATAAACACCTTTCTCTTCTTCCCTTACTGTCTTAAAAGGCTATACCTACAACAGGACGCAAGTTAGCCAGACCCAAGCACTGACTCAAGTGTGTGCATAGTCTGGTCAAGTGACGCTGTTGAAAGGGCAAATGGGAAAACTGAAACTGCACAGAATATTGGATCTAGCTTATATGTCAGCAAAGTATGTCTAGAGCTTCCTCTAAAGTACAGGATCCACCTGGTATTCCCCATTTTAGAATCCACATAGATCATCCAGAACCATCTCTGAAATCTTACAGGCAAGTAATGGGTTAGTAATTAGTGGCAAACTTGCCCAGTTGTCATCTGTCTCTGCACAGCAGTGCAAATGCCATCTTCTTATCTATGAAGAGCTTGCTTTCTTAATTAGATCCAAATTTCATCCTTTCCTCCTAGGAGTGGCAGAACTACAGCTTAAGAGAGTTGAGGTCTATTTCCTTTTGACCTAGAAGCCAAGCTATCCCTTCTCCCTTGTTACTGGGAGGAGTCTACCTACTTCTCTGTATGACACAATGTGGCACATTACTTATGAATAAAGGACAGAAAACCACAAAGTTGAGAATTTAAAACCCAGAATAACTTCCTTTTATGGCATAATGTCAGCGCAATGAAATAAAGCAAATCATGTGCCAACCTGCATTGTGCTCACAGTGCTCAGAACTGTTTTGATAGATCCCTTCTGAGAGTGATACATGAAGAACTGGTCACAACATTTAAAAAAAGCAATGAGGTAGATGATGGATCCAAGACAAATTACAGCAAACAGATAGGAACAGTGAACAGCCACGAGTATAAATGCACTTTGTCAGCAGTACTAAAGGAACTGGAAGCTGGTGACATTTGTTCTTGCTGTGTCCTAAACACAAAGGTAGCACAAAACTGCCCCAGTGAGAGACCAGATCTTTGGACTTGTCCTGGGTACATCACTCATAATAAGCTGCTTATTTATTTTTGGAGGAAAAGCTTTCTCGCTTGGTAGACTGTGCTCTCCTGTGAGCCCCTGAATAAGAAGGCAGGTGTCAGACATACCACAAAATGTTCAGGCGAGAATTGCTGAGAGTGAGGAAGCAGCAGTAATTTATTATCACAAGCTATTTCCTTTATAATGATCAGAAAACAATCATTTTGGGCTGGGCTTTGAAAAACAGCAAAGGAACAAAGATGATTCCCTCCAACATTTTCTCGTTCAAGATCTATTGTCTTTCTTAGCTTCATAGCACAAGTCTTTGGCATCTAAAATTAGAGGCAGTTGGCTGTAATTTTGATGCTTTTACACTGATAAATTCTAGATGACTGAAGTATGCATTAATTGAATACATAAATGCAGCTAAATTCACATACATATATTTGAGTGCATTTTTGCAGGTATATTGATCTCTTTTTATTTGATATTTTTATTTTTATAAATATAAATGATTTTATTTTTATATCTCTGGAGATTTTCAAGACCCGCCTGGACGCAGTCCTGAGTAATGTGCTCTAGGCATTCCTGCGTCAGCAGGGGAGTTGGACTAGATGATCTCTGGAGGTCCCTTCCAAATCTGAAAATTCTGTGATTCCGTGAATATCTACTTAGTTCAAACATCTGTAGATATAGAGGGTCTAACTGAGGTGAACACTAAATACCCATGTACATCATGGAATCTTTCACAGACTAATGACTGAGTGATCAGTTAAAAATGAGCAAATTTTGTTAATTATAAAGCAAAAGAACAAGCAGTTAATAAACACAAGATGTACTTTCCTCATTTATTTTGACAAGTGTTTAATTTAAATTATTTATGATTTTTTCATAGCCTACTAGTAAATATTCTGTAATGGAGCTTGAAAATGAAAGCAACTATATCAACACTAACCTTACTATAGTACTCTGTTATTACAACTTTGCTCAGCAGTCACGAATGATATACTTAGGGGCAAATCAGAAAGTGCACAAATTAGATTCTACTGTATAAGAATCAATTTATCATGCATATGTCACAGCTTGATGATAGAGATATAAGATTAATAACCATAACATTAATTTATAATTTACAGTTATCAGTATAACAATAATTGTGTAGTCATCCCAGATTTTTATTTTGATTTGCTGGTTTGATCACATCCATTTTTCAACCAGGGCCAGGTCCATATATTGTGTGTTATGTATCACGGAATATCTTGAGGTAGAGGACTAAAATATTTTATAACATGTTGTCCTGTATTACTCTCCATTCACATTTTATTTAAAAAACCTGCAAGCTAAACAAATAAGCTCTACCATCTACTATACCTATACAAAAACCAGTATAGCCTGTTATTTATAAATTATTACATACTTCAATATTAGACATCAAAAGGCTCACAGTGATTGAAGAGCTAGTGTGGAAAGCATTATAAGGATAAAATTATTTTGCAATTATATTACTTAGTAGCTACAGGGAAATACTGATGTCTAGTCCTTTGAAGTTCATTTAGAAGGAATGAACAGAGGAAGCACAATATCCAAGGAAAATGAGGAGGAATATAGGCATAAATGTACAGTGAATCAATTAATTTTTGAAGCAAGCCTACTGAAGTCAAAGAATTCAAACCAGGAATTTAGTTCATTGAATGGAGTGGTCCAGCAGACTCATTGCATGGTTATGATGCTCTCCTAATTCCAATGATTGCTTTTGAGGATAGACACACTTGACTGTAAAATCAGATGATGTATGCATTAAGTAAGACAAAGGGCAAAGCAAGTAAGCTGGAAATGACTGGAAATGATAGAGTATGAATTAAGAGCTGAGTGTGTTCTGAAGTATGAGTGGCTTTCCCCAGGCTCCCCGTGCCTTCTGCAACAGGTGCTTCATGCATCACATACCCATGTGGGCAACTGCATGCAATAACTGCATTTTACACAGATTTCCTTAGCATGGATATGAGAAATCACAGCCACCTCTGAAATCTATACTTCCAACAGAACCTAAGTCAGCTGAAAATTTCTTAACCAATACAGTAATTCTCCTGCTGAACCGGAAGTTTAAAATGATATTATGAAAGAAGGGGAGTTGGAGTTATTTCAGATGAGACTGAGAGATGAAAGCAACGTCAAAACTGGTTAAACCAGACAACTAAAAATACCCACTCTAAAGTGTAATGTTAGCACAGAATCAATAAAGTCAATGCATTTACAAAACACAGCTTTGAACTTCTGAAGCTACAAGAAAAGCTCTGTGAGTTTCTCCACTGTAACGGCTTCTGACAAAAGCCTTTCACAGGAACTAAATGACAAAGACTCAACTGATAAAACTTTCAAGATTAAGCTTTGCCTCTTCACAACAGTGAAATTAAACAATTTCCACCTGAAACTCAGAACGCACTAATGAAAAAAAGGCTAGTGACAGACCTAAAAGGGCTTTGGATATTTTTCTTGAAATTCGTGTGTTGGCAGAGCAGTTCTCTTGTATATGCCTATATCAATTTCTTTATTTGTAAGAAAAAGCTAAATTTCCCAACAGTTTTCTATTTTTTCCCTTTAACTGGAACTTTACTCTGGTTCCACTCTCTGACTCTGTCCATTTAAAATTCTTTTCTGTGGCCACGGTAAAAACCATCTGTGGTGTTCAATAATTAAGTCTGTTATTTCAGATATTTTATATATTGCAAAAGAAAAGAGAAATGAAACACTCTTCAGAGTGACTACTAGGAGAGACTATGCTGTCTGTCATCACATTTACAGTATGCAAAAAAGACATGTGCCAATTATTTTTTCTCTGGACATACAGTCTATTCCTATGCCCCCAAAATGGAAATTACCTTTGGTGCAGCACCTGAGGCTCTGAAAGATATTACTGTTTCCCTTACAAAACCACTTTTTGGGTATAATGTATAACTTATTAATTGACATTTGCTGAAACATCCTTGTTATCAGCTGGGAATGTATTTTAAAACAATCTTTCCTTGGAAGTCATTGGATTAGGAAATCATTACCTCCAGTAGGAGGCAAGCGATTAACAATCATCCTTCTTTACTTCCATTTTTACGTAGTAATCATGTCACAATTTTAAGAGCCGTTAAGCATAAAGACACAAAATGGACTTTTATTCCAGCTGGTATCCGATTTTCTCTGTGTAATGGAATACCACCCTTTTGTTCAGTTCATGTGCTCCTCTTCTTATGTATCGGCCTGAAGATTTTAGCAGTAAGCAGGATGCAAATTTGTGTTTAATACGCCAAAGATGCCAGAAGATGCATATGTTAATACTTGTTCGGAAATGGTTTCATTGTGTGGCTAATATTAAAAAAGTAATATGCTGGCTCCATAGAAGTCAGCAGAAATATAACTGTTGACTTCAAAAGGCTTTGAACAATTTTACAAACAAAACAGCATGGGCTGCATTAACACTCCATTAACCAGTTTTCTTCTCCTGACTATCGCTGACATTAATTAGAGCACTAGATTTCAGAGGTGACAGCATCATGAACATTAAAATGATTGAGCTCTTACAAACTTTGTTCTTTCAAATCACACTGTACAAAGGTTGCTGTTGAGGTAAACTATATCCATTTACAATTTTTGCCTAAACTTCTGTGGACTCTTTGTGTTGTAAAAAGCAGTTCCTGACTATGTACTTGACTGTGACTGCACAATTTCTTTCTCAGTATTAACAAAAAACCAGTCAGATCACATCTTTCTACCTGTCACTAGGACATGACTGTACCTCTTCTGTTGCAAAAGGTGTTTATGGAGGCACACTGAACAAGATGAAAATTTTTTTTAAAAATCCAGAGGTGGCTGCGACCCACTGGCACTGTTAAGGACCACCCTGTCCACCCACTGACAGTCGGGAAAAAGGAGGAGGGACCAGGAGGTGCAGTGCATGCAGAAGAGCATACTCTGACAACCACATGGCACTGTATATTTGCTTCCTCATACTTACCGTCATCTTTGGTCCTATAGCTGGGCAGAAAATAGTGGGATCAACAGTTGGGACTGATAGGGATGGGACAATGTAGGCAAGGTAGGGAAGAAAGACTGAGGACTTTAGCCTGATCTAGTAAGTCTTTGTCTGGAAGAACTATTTGATGTCTCTACAGATTTTTTCTTAAAGATAAAACCATCTCTAATGTAGCAACTGGCTTTTAGAAGCTTTATACATGATGTTGTGCTCAAAATAAACAGGCCATTTTCCCATGCTAGGGCCATATTATAAAACTGTTTTTATTCAATAAAATGCAACGCTTACCTGTAAGACCAGCAGCTTCTGCTGATAAGAAGGCACTCCAGGACAGGAGAAAAAACAGACCTGTCTCCAACATAGGGAACTCACACAGCTTTGTAAATTTTGTCAAGTGCTAAAAGATTACTAAGGAAAAGTAAAAACCCAACTGTTTTGTAAGCTAAAATTGCCCCCAACCTGATAAAGGATGAAAGAAAGCAAGCTCCCCCACCATACACATCTATACAAGTTGAGTTCAGGAAAAAACTGCACGTCTTCTAAATTATCTCAAACAAAGAGGAAAATCCAGCAGGTGAATTCAACAAGTCAGCTATTTCAAGTACTTTTGTGGTTTTTGAACTAATGCCTGAATGGTTCCATTTGATATTCTTTTCCCAGAAAAAGGGAAAAGAAAGTAATTTTGTCCAGTTTTGTAAACAAACTGGCATTTGTTTACATTTGCATCAATGCAAGAAAGAGGAAAATCGCTGCTCTTTCTACAATAGTATTTTGCATGAAGAACCGTAAAACACAAGAAAAAATGCAGGACAACAGATATGCCTTTTCATTCTAGTTTAGGTAAACTGAATGACTTGATTTGTAGTATAATGTTTGCCTTGTATTTTTGTATAATTGCTGCTGGTCTGTAGTTCATAAATCAGCTGCTGTAGTTCATAAATTCACATTTTGACCTCAAAATACTTCAAAACACTATCCTAAAAATGTAATTTGCAAATAGTAAAACAAAGACCAGAGTCTTGCCTAATGTTAAAAAGAAATTCGCATATTAAGTTCTTTGCGGCTTCTGACAAGTGAAATTTCCTGTCAATTTATGATTTGGCTGTTTGTTTGCAAAGTCTTGAACCAACAGTGAAAAGGGTGAGGCTTGAACTAAAGATGGTCAGTCTCAGATATCACACATTTTTTCCAACATATATAGTTTTTTTCTCTGAAAACAAACCATAAAGGATATTAAAGCTGTGATAACAGCATAAGAGGATCCCATGGCAAATGATCCAGCAAAGATCCCTAGGAAATTTCCCACTGACTGGAAGAAAGCAGCAGCATCAAACGCATTAGGATTCTCCTTCGGACTGTAAATGGATATAGAGCTGAAAAGAAAACAAAGGGATGGGGGAGAGGGAGGGAAAAAGAAGTAATGAATTCAATCATATTGTTATGATAATGGAATTGATAATTGAAAATAGACATTTTTAGGGATTCAAAAAGCAAAACAAGGTTTTTCTGGGCTGATAGCAGATGGAAGAGCAAAGCAGATGGAGACTGGGGGGGAATGGTTTATTTCCAAGGTATCGCACTGGAAATCAATAGTCTACTGCCAGTCAGTAAACATTTTTATACTAGAAGTGCCATAAAGAATATTGTTTCCAGGCCAACTAAACATTAAAAGGTGGTAGGTGTATAAGAAAACTGCAGGGAAGATAGATAACTTTGAATTATTTATTGGCCATATGTCTTCAGAGCAGTTATGTATTCACAAATATTCTTGATAAAAAGTGCAGCTTTATGGCTGAGGCTCAAATGGGTGACACAAATCACAGTAGGTACCAAATTTGCAGCAGCATTCTTGTCATAAACCGCCTGGTAGTTCTTTTCTTGGTGTAACCCTTCATAAATAGAGCTGAAAGCATATCAAGAGCTCAACAATATGAAACCTTGTGGACAGAATGAATCTTGTCCTACAGAAAGAAACTGCTGCATTTGTCAAAGGTCATCTCCTATATCCCACTCCTGAGTACAGCCATCAAGAGTATTTTTGAATGGGAAATGATGCCACCAAAGCGAAGGCTGTGCACTAGAGCATTTTAGAGAATTTCAGGGTTCTTATTTGCCACTAGTCAGTTACTGCCCAGAACACTAGTAACACCAAGAGTGTATGCCTTTTTTTTCTTGTTGAAACATTAAATTTAACAGATACAAAATAGCCCTAAGCCTCCCAAACACTAATTAAGCAGCATTTCAGATCTTTGTGGTTCTGTTGCTTTCAGTACTGTAGGTCTTTTGCATTCATTGTCAAAGAAAATGTACTGAGCTTGACATTGGATTCCAGAAAGCAGCTTGGCTTGCTGGAAAATGATTGGTATTTTAGAGCATTAAAAATTTAGAATTTTTAAAAATGCTTTGAATATTTTAAGCTCTAGCATATTAAGAACGTGATCCCTGCAGCCTGATGTCTTCCATCTGGAGATGAGGCTTAGAGATGAAGCTCTGTATGGAGGACTTTCTAAACAGTTGCATTCATTTAGCAATCTCCAAATAACACGAAGACATGTGAACAAAGATCTCATGCTTTAAGCCTGTAAAAAACGCACAAGGATTCTAAAGGCATATGGTGGGGCACCACTAAATACAAGTGGTGAATACTTATCCACTACAACAGAAATTACTAAGCATCAAAATCTGGTATCTCCAGTTATGCTAATTAGCGCCACCACAAAACTAGTGAGATGATTCGTAGCGGAAAGTGCTATTTAATATAAGTACACAAAATATTGCTCCCAGATGAAATGCTAATTGACAACATGTTGCTATCTAAATTTTTGGTCCTCTTTCAACTGTGACTCTCTTAGACCAGAGGTCAGTTATAATTCTTTGCTTCTCTTGCCTTCAGATGATTCTTGAAATGTTTGTCATCTCTGGCCTACTCAAAATTTATTGTTTTAGATCCCATATGAAATAACAAACTATATTAAGTCATGGATACATTCTCTAAACTGACAGAATAGCTCTATCAAAGGAAATCGTATCAGCTGTGATACTGTACATTTATAGTCTAATTTACTAAGTGTATCTTGTATACTTAGGGAGGGCTTCGGTTAGTTATTTAAAGTTGAAACTATTTGGTAGTGTATCCAGAACTGTTAGATATAAAACTTCTAGGCATGTCTTGACAGTGAAGCAGCCACTTACTTTCACAGCTTTCAAAGAGGAAATACAGGCAATATTCATTTATACAATAAATTGCAAGTTAGGATGGTAGCTTTTGCATGAAACAGAAAGAAGGATTAACAGTTTGTGCCAGTTGTACCACGCTGATCATTGCGCCTCTTCCCTCCCCTCATCTGTTAAGATCATTTTAGTATGAGGTTCAGCATGTCGAAGCATGTTTCTTTCTATGGACTTATGTGGGGATATAATACTAAAGGTCTCCATGACAAGCAGAAGTGCTATTGCAATAGAAAGAGTACAGTCACGATTCTGGTTACATCTTAATTGATTACTTTTTACATCTTCAGTTATTCTCAAGGAAAATCTCATTTATTCATAAGATCCTTTCCTTCCTGTAAGTTTTCCTAGCCTGTGAATGTAGCACAATGTATTTTCCTTTTAAAAAAAATTGAAAGCATTTAGGATTAGAGCAGATTTTTCAGTAAGTCATGGAATTTTTTGGAGGAAAAATCTGTAGGTGAGGTTAAATCTTGTATCCTACCTTTTGTTCCTGTCAAAGCCTGACATGCCTAGGGCTAGTGGGGCAGCATCAAATAAAGAGATGTTAATCAGTTGTAACTAGCGGAACAGCACAAAGATTCTTGGGTTTGATAGAAGTCAAAGTGATGCAACACATGTATCAGATGAATTTTAGAAAAGGGCAATATGCTGAAGAAAATACACTCAAGCATCAGAAGGAAAATGTGTGCAAATGGCAGAAAATTTCTAATTGTATGATGTGGAATCAATGATTAGAAATAACCAGTAAACAGACTATTCTATTCCTTTCTTCCTCCTTCTGTCTAGTTGACAAACATGAAAACAAACAGCTTATTATCTTTGGAGAGGAAGATTTCTTTCTACTTGCTAAGTCAAAGACCTTCCTCTTGCCCAGTGGCCTCCTTCCTATTTGCCGCACTGTCATATGCCACATAATACTGCACAGAAGAGAATCAGGGATAATCTAAGGAAAAAAAAAAATAAAAAAATCATACCTGAAAATACAGGAAGGTCAGATATTCCTGAAAATACCTTTATTGAATGGAGTGGGTTCTCCCTCAGGTGATAAATAATTATAGAACTACATGGTGATTTCATCAGCTGCTAATTAAGAAAAATAAAACAGGCCAGGAAAAAAAGAATATTCTAGAATTCAAGGTTGTCTTTAAGAGGGAAAGAAGGTTATTTTTTCCTGACATTATACAGAAAAAGATAGGTCACTGTACTGTGTTAGAAAACTTGGAGCTTTCAGAGAAATGGATTGAACTGAACAATTTCTGTTCTCACACAACTTTTTAGCTATATAGTTTTCCTAAAAGTGTTGGAAGAAAGCTGAAAAGACAGAACTGTAAATTTCCCACAATGTAAGTGTAGATGTGAAAGTGCATGCACAGCACCAGACAGCTACACCTTCTGTTGGCAAGTTTTAGGTTGGTAAAGCCTTCCAGGCTTCCTCACGAAATAGCTCCTCACACAGTAAGTAGATGAACTATAAAAATGAAAACAAATGAGTAAGATTGGGATGTGAGTATGCTAAGCCAACAAAAGCACATATGAAGTAGAGAAGGTTTGCAGAGAATTAAGTGAGAGTGAAGAAGAGACACACCAGTGCAGGAAGGCTTTAGGACTAGCAAAAGCAGCCAATTTTAACAGTAGCTTGAGGCAAATATATGGAGATTCTTTCGATGAAAATTTCCAACAACACACAAGCTTGCTGTATTTTTCAGACATGTTTAAAACAGTGATCAGTAAGCAATACAAATGCACAGAAGGTGCATTAAAAGAACATAGATGAGTCTTCTGTACATCCTTCTGTATAAAGAAATCTGTCTCCTTGGAATTTATTCCTGACAATATTTACAAACATTTAGAGAATTAAGGTTCCAGAAACATGGATTTCACAGAAACATACATATTAAGCTTTCTATTTATATGTGTATAAGAACTGGGAAAAAAAAAAAGTTACTGGTGGCTGAGTTACTGCTCAAGTGCCTAGTTTGAACCTTTATTTTTCTGGATATCCAAAACTTTATTCTCCTTGGCAGTGCATCACGTCATGGTTTTTATTCCACTCACAATCTGGTTTCAGCACACTGCTAGTAGCGCTTTTGGTTTTAATTCTAGAAAAAAGGTCTAGCAGTTATTTTAGAAACTGTCTTCTAGCTGGGATTGCACTGTTCCTTTTTCTCTGTGTCAAGGCTTATTTGCTTCCTCTCTTTTCTGCCCTCAATTTTGTTCTTTTCTAGATTTTTTCAGACTTTATGAACTATTATAGGACTTTTATTTTGATTACTTTAAACCAAACTAACACTTACTGTTGTCATACCTAAGTCTTTTACTGTTTATGAAAACGTTTCTCAAAATGGATTTGTTATCAGTTCCAAAGTGGCTAGCTGATGGCAGGTGTCAAAGCACCAGCAATTCTGGAAAAGCAAAGCTGTCACAGACTTTATGGAAAATGTAAGTTTTCCCATTTATGAGGAAAAGCAACATCTGCATGAAAATGAAAAACGAATTCAGACTCTCTGCTAGATTTTCACTTAACATAAAATATCATAGGCTAGTTCTACTGGTAGAGTCAGGCTCCTTTTTAGGTGGCACAAAGCATCCTCAGACCTGATGTAACTGGGTAGCTTACTAAGATTTTCAGTGGTATTACACAGCAGCTGCAGGATTTCAGTGACTCTGTCCCTTAACTTGGGCACTCAGGAATCAGCTTAGCTCATCAGGAGTCATTTTTGGCAGCTAATGATAAATATTTTCTACACTGGTAACTACTATAGTTTTCTTCTGTGCTCACGCCTGAGCTGACACATGACAGCAGCTTGCAGTGCAGCCAGAGAAAGTAATGAGTAGTTTGTGGTGTTCCAGATGGACTTTCCCTAATACAGGTCTTAGTTCTCATCTACCCTCAGACATCAGGGAAGGCAGAAAATCTGTCATTCTCCCTCCTTCTCCTCCGCCTCCCTGGCCATTAGCCTTAGGAAGCCTGCTCTACCTCATTAGGGAGCCTCAGAAACCATCTCTTTATCACGGTGATCCCATTCTCGCCTGAAAATTCCACCACCTTTGCCTTAAAAGGACCTTATATCTCACCCACCTCGATGAGGTTGAACCCAATATCCTGGTGCCCAGGAAAAACCTCAGCAAGCCCTTCCTGACAGAGATGCTGGGAACATCCCCTCCCTTTGATCCTGATCAGAACTCGGTCACTACAGACCTGTAGTCACTACAGACACGTAGAAAGGAGATGTGAGGTGACAGTTTTGACAAGGAGTAATGACCTAATGGGCCTGGCAGCTGAACAATTTCAAGTCTAAAGTCATATCTGATCTGGTGTGGAGCTTCTCTACCCCTCTGCATTTGAGAAATGGTATGCACTGTCCTAACGTATCAGTACAATTATCTTAACTTGTTCTAGGCAAATACAACCCTATTTTTATCTTTGACAGAAAGAAATACTGATGAACAGTAACCTGGACTTAAAATTCTTTGTAAAAGAAAATTAGGGCTTTAATAGTAAAATACGTTAGCATTTATCTGAGGCTTGGTATAGGAATGTTTCCTTCTTAAATGACTGCTATTGCTTCTAAATGTCTAATTTTCATAAATCTATTTGAAAATATCACAGTCATTTTCCAGTGACAACTGTTTTCCGAAAAGCCTGTCCCCTATCTTTGTGAGGAATGAAGTGCATCAGCAGAAAACGGACGGCTGACAGTGGGTCATCTGTGACAGCATGTGCTGCATTCTGTGCTATGCTATTGCCAGTGTCTGACTGTCCTTACTTATGAGCTGATCATATCAAAAGGCATGTAATTTGCAGATTTCTGTGCCTACAACTATGATCCTTTCTCATTTGCATATCAGAACTGCAATCCAACTCAGTATTAATTTCTATTCTTTTCAAACATTGCATAAGAGTATCTAGAGCCCTGCTTATCTAGGGCAGCTTGAAGTCTGTCCTCCCAGTTAGGGAGCTCTTAGTGGCTTCATCAACTGCAAAGACGCATACAGTGCAAAGAAAGTAGAAACAAAGAATCAACCACCAAGGAACATATATATATATAAAAAAGTAAATTATTATTGCATTAATATGAAGAGCTAGATTTCTCCTCTGCCTTGCATCTCTCTGTGATCACTTATGCCTACACAAAACAGAACTTGCAAATTAGAACAGTACTGTAAAAAATATGCAATTTTTCTGCATAGAAAACATGATGGTAAAAGTTACAAACCAGTGATGTATCAAAGCACCAACTCTCTGAGTTAACAAGAAACAATGAATGAGGAAAAAAAATCTCCAATGCATATCTGGAGGAAAAAAGAAATAAATTCCTATATGTTATTTGAACCAAATCTGCTGCATCATGTTAATTAAAAGGCAGAGCATGTCCAGTGAATAGTACCTCATAGTTTGTGAAAGGATCTTCAGGCACCCAAGAAGTGCAATAATCCCCAAGATAGATGTCAGCTAAAACTATTCCCTGAACAAAAAGAAAATGGTAAAAACCAAAAAGAGAACCTAAAATTAAAATTTATATATCGTGCCATTAAGGGAATTAGACGTGCAGTATGTGTTAACACTGTTACTAACATTTGTCTATGAGCCTGAAATATCTTTTTGCCTCCCAACTCCCGCTACCTGAGTTAAGAGAGCTACCATCTACTCCCAGCTCTCTCACTTCTAGACCCAACCATCTGAACTTGTAAAATGATTTAATGATTTGTATTTCTCTAATAATAAAAGTGTGCAGCACTTACTTTCTTCATATATGACTAGATATTTATTTCCTATCACCTTTACGTTATTCTTCTTCATTATATCATTCTTCACCTTTGTATTATCCTTCATTTTCTTTTCTGTGAGCCACTAGCCTCCAAAGTTACTCAGAGAAGAGTTGATAAGTATTTATCAGAAACAGTTGCACAACCTTCTGTTTATGTGACAGTTCTTACCATTAGTCCAGGGTGATGAGACCCTGAAATAAAGATTTTCAGTGAAAATGATACATCTATTTTGAAAGACAAAAATTGAATTAATGTGTAATTATAAGTGTTCTACGAGCATAGGGAAAAGAGTTTAATGTGCTTTTGGAGGCCTGATTCCATCCACAGCTCAGGTATATTTGTACAAAAGTGGCAAAATGTGATACTATGGGACTTAATTTACTCTACACACACAGAGTGCAAAGAATAAAAGATCAGAGCACACTAACAAGATGCTGACTGATGTGTCCAGAAGTGGTAGGGAAGGTGATTACTGGAAGGATGGGTGGTCTTAATTAAATCCCCCTTTTGTACTGAAACTGTTGGGATAAGTCCAGGATGAGACAATGAAGCCTTTCAGTGATGCTCATCTTTTACAGTGACTGCACTCTTGCAAATAAATGTGACGTTTATTTATGTCAATTGAATTCTACCTCCCTGTTGATAAAATGATGTAGCCTGATGGTTGCCTGCGCTGAGCGATAGACATTAGAACGCTGCAGCAGATTACCACTAAATGACTATGATTTACTGTCATTCTGCTTGAGCGCTCTAGGTGAGAAACTGCCTCAAACTACCACTGCAATGATGAGTATCTGAAGTAACTCCACTGATTCAACGCAGTTGTTCCAGATTTGCAATGATATCACAAAAAAAAGTAGAATATGACCCAAACAATTTAAGGAATATTTCAAGGAGCTTGGTTAGCCATAAAAAATCCTTTGCCCTTATGGGTAACTGGTAGAGATTAAGCAGAAACAGTTTGCACTGAACCTTTACTGAATCGTAATTTTCTTAGAATCACACAGCCCATGATTTTGCTCAGGAGAAGCTTAAGACTGAAGTAACAGAACATGATGTATTTTACGCCAGACAGCAGTCCCTTCATTTAGGGTTTGACTCATCATCATAACTCACTACACCTGTCTGCAGCATGAAATACCGAGGGATGAATAGTAGCCTTCCATTTGTAGTAATAGTCCTTATCCTTCATGAATGCATAGTCCTGCTCACATCACCCTCCTTTGGGGTTTAAATAAACTTCTCCCTGACTACTACAGTACACTACAATCTTCTCTGAAATCTCCTCGAATGAATTGGACCAAAGGGGTGGAGGGGCAATATCAGATTGCTTAGCTGATCAATGAAAGAACATATATAGCAGGTTCTTATTTTATATTCAAAGAGCTTTTCTCTTCTGTGGCCTCTGCTTATGAAGATCCCGAGACTGATGTGTTCAAGGGTGGTGTGTTCAATTTCTTTTCACTGACAGCATTCCACATTCACAGGAGACCTGTGTGTAGACAGCTCAGTACTCCCAGAGGCAGCATGAGGAAGCTCTAAGTGCCCAGTCCTCCTCAGCTCAAGGAAAACAAATAGCCAGTTCTTTCACTGCTTCTCTCCTCTTTGTCAATAAAACAGGAGAGAATCCCATTCTTACCACTGGCTTGCCGAGCCTCAACTGGTCCATGTAACTCCCTGTTTTAAGTGTAACAGGGGAGGTAAAGCCTATCTATGGATGTTGAAGAGGAAGGACAGAATTGGGAGCATGCTACTGGTGATACACTACGAAGAACTCAAAGCATTAAGCGAGGGAGCAGGAGAAACTGAAAGGAAACTATATCTTTGTGGTTCCTACCAGATCTCAGTGTCTTAAAAATATAATGTATGAACCATAGGCTTGTGTAAATTTTTCTGAGGCACAACAGTAGTTTCCTTTTTTCTTCCGGTTTTCCTCTGTGTTACCTCCCTGAAAGAAACTGTCTGTGACACAAAAGTAATTTAATGAAGCTGGACTAAATGACAATTTTTGTTCAGAACAAACCTAGAGTTTAGGTTCGTTAGTCAATGAAGTACGGGTACTCTTTGTCTATAAAGAGATCTATAAAGGTACTGTTTGTGTTTAAAATATTATATCCCAGACAAAGCTAAGTCTGCTGCTAGAGAATGCAGGTAGTTGCTGGAGCAGATGGATAGTCTGTTGCCAAT
Organism: Burhinus bistriatus; assembly: GCA_013397275.1. Taxonomy (NCBI): domain Eukaryota; kingdom Metazoa; phylum Chordata; class Aves; order Charadriiformes; family Burhinidae; genus Burhinus; species Burhinus bistriatus. Next base: position 58,901 of record VYXH01002463.1, on the reverse strand, counting down.
ACTGAAGTGCTGTGCCAAGTTTCTGGCCTATCAACAGCCTCAGGCTTTTTCACTTCCCGAATGTTTTCTGTAGGAGGTTAAGAAAGGAGCCCCCAGTCTCCCTTCACACAACTTCAGCATCTTTAGGAACTTGTGAACGGAGCAGTACACTGAGGGGCCTGATGCAACTGATGAAGATAAACTGCATTAAATGCCATAAAAATCAGAGTGAAAGGAGTCTGAAAGTCTATCTAAAGTCTTTTTCTATTTCAGTGTTCTCCCTTGCTCCTGCCTAAAACTGTCTAATGTGTAATAAACAGGAAGAAATGTGATCCTTGGTATGTGTCCACAACATGGTATGTGGTCCCTGTACAGTCTGTGCTTGCAAAACACATTTTATCAGAGTCAGAAGGGGGTTAAATAGGAAAATAGTTTTACATTTCATGTACGTTTTCAAAATCTGGAGTACTGTTTGTCGATATTCTACCCAGATTCTTGTGAAGGTTTAAAAAAATATGTTTAGTGCTCTGAGAAATATCGGAAACAGATGCAAACAAAATGGGCCATGTGATTCCTAATGTACCTGGACCATACATTGGATGACCTACCTCAATCTTGACTTGGAACAACATGGCCTTGAGGTCGGTGCAAAAATTCCCTTTTTAGCCACATTTTAATAGGAAAGTAGGACACTGTTATCTCAGGTAACATACTATGTTGCAAGTGATACAAAGCAAAATCTTGAGGGAAGGGTAGATAATTTTGAACTATTTTGTGTTAGAGTTGCAAACTGCCTATGAATTTTTCCTTTGCCTTAGACATTAGCAGTTTTCAAGGATGGGTCACATCTTTTTTTTCCCCAGCGAGGACACACCCAGTGTACTCAGTTTGCTGTCTCTGTGCTTCAGTTGAGAACATAGCTAGTATGGGAGTGAGATTTTCAAATCTCAGTACCCCTATCAATTTTTTTCATATGCTCACCAAATAGATGATAATTTTTGCCTCTTGGTAATCTGGATTTGACATGAGCCAGTAATCTAAAGAAGAAAATCTCTTTAATCTCCTGAGCTGTTCAATCCCACCTATATTTCCTTATTGAAAATATTTTCTATATTTTTCTTTTAAAAAATATAAAGGCTAGGGAAAAATGACTCTGGCATTGTCTGAATGAAATACTATCCTGATAACAGAGCTTCTCTCACAAATATTAGTTCCACTTCTATTGCTTTATAATAAATGGTTGCAGCTGTTGCCATGGCAATTTTCATTTTTAAAAATGTATCCAAGTGAAGACAAGAAATGCAGCTGTTATCATGAGAAAGTCTAAAATAAATCCAGATGTGAATTGTATGCTCTAGTGTTGGCAGTAATAATGTCAGAAACAAAACATGTTACATGTTTTGTCGTCTTGATATACTGGAGCTGAGGATGGGGATTTAGGGATATTCTGAATTGTAGGTCTCTGTTCCTGATCCAAATATAGCAAATGAACACAACGAAATTTTACCTTAGGGAAAGGCATGTCACTTGCTAGAAAATCTGGTCAGCCTTGCATAGAGAATGGCAGTAATATTCCTGTAGGAGCAAGTAGGCCTGAAGCTCTCCTCATTTATTCTGATAATACACTAACACTTCGTTTTTTCCAGTTTATGAAAAGAAAAATCCAAGCCATGGTGGAAATTTTAAAATTGTAATCTTACCAATTGCTTGTTGCCTTATCACTCTGTAGCCTGAAAGCTCTTTAAAATCACTATACCTTTAATGTTAAAATCACTGCTATACCTTTAATGTTAGACACAGAACATTAAAGCGAAATTACTGGGCAGTGCTCTACAAAGAAGGTGTAATTCAACAAGTCCCAACACATGTAAATAGTCATCTGCTGGAAAAATGCCGTGTGTTGGGAAGGTATAGTTTATTTAAGCCACTTTAGAGAAAAAACTATTTAAAGAGAGAATTTCTGACAAGGTGATAGAGGAATGGCTCTGGACTTATTTCAATGTCAAAAAAAGAGTTTGGAATTATATCTCTAGCAAATGCTGACTGAAAAGCAATTGCCCAAAGCATGAACATGAGAGATGGTTAGAGACAGACTGTGTAGTTTGACAGAGTTTGGGACTTGGGCAGGATGGCAAATGGGTTGAGAGGTGACTTTGCATCCGTCTTGTACCTTTTCTCCTTGCCTAGGAGCTGCAAAAGACTACTTTGATTGAAGCCATTCTAAACTGTACCTGGCTATCCACAGCCTCAGTGGTTCACTTCAGCAGCTTAGGGCTGCTGAACCTTGTGGAAATTGTTTTGCTCAAGCGTTAAGTCAGTGGTGACTATGACACCTGCAAATACCCTTTACTCTGGAGGATTACTCAACTTCACTCATGGTAAAATAAAACAATTCACCGGTTAGGCAGTGAAGTTGATGTTGATAGAATTCCAGTCACAAACACTAAGACAATCACAATAGTAAAAATTCTTTTTATCCTTAAAGATTATAGCAAGAAGAGAAATACTGCAACACACACATTCCGTATTTCTGATGTCTACCTTCAGGGATATTTTTCTCAAAACTCCTGGTACAGTCTTTATCTCCCTATCCCTGCTCCTGGAGTTTCAAATGACAAGCCAACTTTAAGCAGAGCGACATAAACACATGCCACTCTCGAAAAACAATCTAAAGGCTAAGTGGAATCTTGAAAATAATCTAGATGATAAAACCCCAACCCCCCCCCCCCAGTTTCCTAAATATACTGCAAATCACTTAATCAAAGAGACCTTATAACAAATATTTTGGATGGGAGTTCTTGCTTTGATAAGAATGCATTATTCATAAGTATATATGCTAAGGTTTTTGGAAATACAGCTGGCAGCTGGTCATGAGCTATTCCTCAACAGTAAGATTAAAAGAGTTAAGTAAGATCTCCCTTTGTTTAAAATTAAGGTATCTGCTATTACCTGTGGCCTAGATCCAATGCACTGTGGAAAATCTCACAGAAATGATAGGTAGCGAAACAGACATTTTTTCCTTCTGGATTTGTGACAACTCCATTGATTTACCGATAAACATTTAGTACAACGCACTAATTTCCACCACTTAATTTTAAAATAGATACTTTCTCCAGACAGGCAGTTCCATGAGGCTTCAATGCAGCTATTAATAAAATGAAAATAATTCTGACTAGCTTCATTACCCTCATAATTATTAGAATGAAGGAGTCTTGCCTCACAAGACTTGCATTCACCTCACTCTAACAATGTGCAATGAAAACACTCTCCTGGCTATGGGCTAAGTCCTGCTAACCCTGGAAATAGAATGTAAAACTGAACATCCTAAAATGATGGTTTAGAAATACCTTTAACATTACTCTGTAGGAATAAAAATACTGTAATAAGGAAGATGTACATTGTTAAATGGTCTAGCAGGCTGAAATATTTTCTTCAAGAATATTTTCATCTAGCTATAACCCTTTCCCAGTGTGTCTGAGGCAGAGAACAGCAGCATGCTAGGCACTCTATTATTCTCACTGTTGTTTCTGACTGTCCTTGCTACAGATCAGTAGAACAATATAGAAAGGAAGAACTGTTTGATTTCTTTTAAGTGAGTATAAATACGCAATGAAAGGGGATACAAAATGAAAATAAAAATGCTGTATGTTTAAAAATTATTTCACTTTTGTGAGACTTCGTAATGGAGAAATTACTAGCGGAAAATTGTGAATATCAGTTTATTCAATGTATTGTTGGGATGCTATTTTGTTCAAAGTTTTAATCATATTTAAACCTTCCTTTTCAAAATCCAAATTCTAATGTCACTAGGTCTCTCCAGAAATGTACCGAGATACCATTACGAATCCAAATAACATACATATATGCATATTACATTCATAATATATAGATCATTATAATTAGCAATTAGTTACGGAACATCAAAATACCAAACACATTAAGAAGAAACTGATAACAAGACTAGATTTTTTATTTTGATACAATGGTCTTTACAGCAAACATTCATAAGTCCCATTTCCCTAAACATGGTAGAAATGAGCAAGCTTTGTCACACTGTCCTCTCTCAGGGCCACTCACACAACTGCTGCCCTGAGTGTTTCCTGTCTTCCAGTCTAGCTCGTACCTGCAGCATGCCAGGCAACGCCCTAATTTTATTTGGGTGTTATTTTTTCATGGTGTGTGACTTTGCCAAAATGACACCATTTAGACTACATTTCCATGTGTTGCATTTGCACTTTTTGTGAAGACTTTTTCTTTTTTTTTTTTTTAAATGTAGCCATTTTGCAGAACCAGTATAGAGAAAATACATTTGTCCTTATCTTGGACAGAAACCTTACAACCACATAATTACAAAGTTTTCTCACTGTATCGCTCTGAAATTCAGACTTGTCACTTCTAAGGGGAGAACGGAGGAAATTACCCATCTGTTACTCATGCATCTTTCACCCTTGTAAAAATATGCCAAAATCAAGCAATTTTTTAAGGTTTCCAAAATGTTTAGCAGAGATAAAATATCACATCAAATCTCAGTAGAGATATGATAACCTTCATCAGCTAGAAATCTTCTAAGATCTCATTTGTATTAGGCACACGTCATCTAAAACTTAAATATTATTTTTTTTCCTGCAATTGCTGCTCCCCAAACTCTGCCATCTACTGTTTCACCAGCCTTCAGAACTAACCATCAACATCCCTCTCTCTCATCCTCATTATCTCCTCTGTTTGCCACAACATAATGAGGAGGATAACAAAGAGGTGTGTGTATCAGGAATAAAGACAGGGTATCTCTTGGCTTTAGAGAATGAAGGAGATTGGGTTAAAAGTTTACAGTCCTAGCTTCTCTTTAGAAATAATTCCTTTCCACCTCAGACGGGAGATGAAAGGACTGGTGACTGCAGCAGAAGTGGTGGAGTAGGTCATGCAATTTAGGACAATGGGTAGAGCAAGATAGAGATGGTGACCCTTGTCTATTGAAAAAGAAAGGAGAGAGGAGGAATAAGATTGAGACCGAAACAAAAGCAGATGGAAACAAAGAGTGGACCTCTATAATGATTGGAATAAATTCTAAGAATAGAAATTTGCTGAGTCTCACCATTTAAGTAGCTATGAAATGCAGTAGCTAGTGGTATACAGTCTTTCCTCCTGCTGTGCCTGGCACTGAAAGAAGGCAGTTGCACGATACTGTTATCAATTATTCTTTTTGCTCAAGTGACAAAAGCATATTCTGAAAATGTTAAAGTTCCTAATCCAAAAGGTGAAACATGCACACTGAAATAATGTCGTGGTATGGAGAGAAGGAGGTTTCTGTGTATGAAAAAATAAACCTAAAAATTACATTTGATTAAAATGTTTACAGAAGGTGTCTCTCAACTCCTCTTCTGTAAGACATGAAAATATATTTGGGGCATTATGTAACTTTTGAGTACTTTATAACCTTTGCATTATTTTGATGTGCTTTATGGATAACTTCCCATGCACACATAAGTATATATCTACACGTGCACATGCAAAACAATTTCATGTAGTTATGTCAGTTTACTCTAGCAGACTCAGTACCTTAAGGATTTGAGTCTTAAAAGATCAAGGCTTGCAGTGCGACCCACTTTACCTGATGTTGCTGTTAGTAGAAAAAAAAAAGAGGATCACTAGAGACTTTGGTCTTTCCTAGTGGTCCTGGGTAGCCACTGGAAATATGCAGTCCATTCTCTCACTGTGTGAACGGTGGCTTCTTTCATGTAATCACAACCTGATTTCCAAAGAATACAAGAATTTTGACGGGAGTTTTTCCTGTTGTAACAAAACCTCTGTCTTTTTGAGATAGTGGTACTCTTCAATACTGTATTTCTGGAAAGGATCTGAACAGCAAATAGGTATTGGTGGGTACTCAGTAAATGAAATGGCAAGCTCTTCCTCACCTTTCCAATTCATACTCCTCTTCTGTCTTCCCTGCCAAGAAGACTTGAAAAATATGGTGATCTGCTAGAAGTACCAGAGAGACTCTTATGCACAGTATCTCATCCAGAGAGTATGAAATGAGCTTTCTTTTGGAACACTTCAAGGGAAATAGTATCAATACATTCATTTTAAACTAAAAGGGAGTTGTCTCTGTAAGTAGAATTAGACTCTGTATGTAATTATCTTGCTCTCAGAAAATCTGTCTTATTCACTCGAGGAAGGTTATTTGGATAAGAAAAAACATCTGGAAGAGCTCAAAAAACAAGCTGACTTGTACCAGGGTGTACTTCAGTTCTGAAGAGTTCCCAATAGAAATCTTTGAAATGAAGAAGCTTTGATGCCAATTCGGTCATTTGTACGGAAAATGTAGCTAAATAATTGCCTCTTAGATGTGATTTGCAAGCACTGCAAGCAGCATTCTTAATTCTGAGCTTGCACTTCATATTTTTAAATGTTATTAGTTTGTTTGTGTATAAGTGGACAGAAATACCTGCAGCTAGTCTGATTTGATTGGATATGACAAGTACAGACATTCCCAGCTGATTTGAGTTAAGCTACATTTTCATACATCCCTGGGGGCAATCTCCATAAAAGTACTCACTGAAACCTATTCTAGCTTAACAGACTGCAACTGAAGGCTGCCTATTCAAATAAATTGCATAAACAAAACAGAGCCAATTAGATAACTTACACCTAGAAAGACCTTTAGCATGTATTAACTAGAAGCTAAGTAGAATTTTAATGTGGAACTGATATTGGAAAAAGGGAGATGAAATATTAAAAAGTAAAAAAAACATACTGATGAGGATTACCGCCTGAAAACATTCTGTTCCAAGTTTCCATTTTCATACTGAAATTCCAGCTATTACAAGCATTACAGAAATTCTGTAGCATTTTCCCCTCCTGATTTAAGCACAACACTGGTCTGTACAGTAAGGCTCGTGGAGAAAAAGGAAAGGAAGTTTTATTAAGCAAGGACACCATCATTTTATGTGGGATTTCCTCTGTTCTGGGAAAGAAGCTCTTTTAAAGTTCCTGCTAATAGCAGGTTTGGTTAGTTTCCCAGTGCTCACATCTCCTGTTCCAGATGGTCACTGACGTGAAACTCTAATTATCATCAACAAAATAAGCTGGGACTAAACCCTTCCTCAAAGGTAAAAAGAGCAGATGGACAACTGTAATTTCATTATTATAGAAATAATAAAAGGAAAGGATTTCTCATCTACCTTTTAAAATCACTCACTAACTTGTTGCACAATTAACTCCTTGCTGTATTAATTTATAAGTTACTGTGTTTGACCAGTTAAGTGGCTGCTTGGTACATAAGCCTTTCTCACAATATTAGGAATAGCAGCCAAATTCATCTTCTCTATGGGGAACCAGTAAGTGAAATGTTTGGGCTAAGCTTCCATCCAGCATTTTGTTTTCTCTCAGGTTTTCAGGTAATTCCATTTTATTCCCCTCCACAGTGTTACAGTCATCCCTCCTCAGGAAGCTTCATGGAAATAAAATCACAAATAGTATTTATCTGGAATGAGGTTTAGGGTGACTCCAGAGATTCAGTTAGTCATTTGTCCAGAACTGTAGCTCACAGGCATTGAAATCCCAAGTCTTTGTCAAGGATTCAAGGTCATGCAAGTCAGTACCATGGAGCAACTCTGCCTGTGCCTGTTGTGGTCCAATGCTGGTCTCACTTTGTGCGAGTTCTAGGTCAGGTTTTGCAAAGGCAACCACCCATCTAAGCCTGCCACAGCTCAAACTAGAAGCCTCAAACAGAAGCCTCAGCTTCTAAGTTCTGACAAATTAATTTACGTAGAGACAGCTACAAAGAAAGGGTCTGGGCACAACTCCCTGTGTTTCTGGCAGAATCTCATTCCTTTTCTGTATTCAGATTCATTACCTGATTGCAGTGCATCACTCTTTAGAATGGACTGTCTTAATTCCTATACTTTTTACAGTTTCTTCACAGTTCAGGAGCACATTTTACTGTACTACTTAGGAATTTCAAACATAGACATTCCTAACAAAACAACATAAAACTGCAACATTGCACTGGAGAAAAATAATCAGGTTTTCCTCTGCATCCTTATGAGTAAACAAGCTTCTCTTTTCTCTGAAGAGTCCTAGGTACAGGTTTAAGTATCACTGTCGTGATCTGTATTTACACAGCATGCCATACCTTGGTTTCTCACCACATCTTTTCTTCCCTCACTCTTGCTTCTTTTTTCTAGCCATGCCTTCACAATCTCCATTTGTTGCTTTCATCAATTGAATTTCTTACTTTCTCTTTCATCCCACTTTCACCATCTCTTCCCACCCTTAGAAATCTACATGCCACCTATTTTCTTTAAGCAGGAAAATGTGTATGTTAATCCTTTTTACCTTTTTGTCACCTGTCTGATGGTACAGGTGCTAGTATTTCCCTCTTTTCTTCCTTGGCTGGCAGCGTGTCTCTGTGCATACTTTCTACAATAGTTGACAAGGAATAAGGCTTATACATTTTTGAAGAAGTACCGGGGCTAAGCGTTTTGATGTGTAGGTACACTAAAGCTATTAATTGTGTGTGCGTAAGGGCCCACTTATGAATGGAAGGGGTTTTTTTACACTATTACTTACATACTGACATGCCTAGGCTGTGTGAATAACATCTTGTCTGCACTTAGATACATGTTGGAAATAAATAGAACTTAAATGAGTTTCTTTTTCAGCCCAGTGGCTGAAATAGTATAGTAAAAGACTCTAAGAAATTGCATGAATACATGGTTAAAAAAATGCCTAAAAATACAAGGGCAATAGAGAAACAAACATCCATTTTTCATACGTGATAACTCAATACTGAAGCAATCATATTCTTTGCTTTTCGCTAACAGTGCCTAATAAAGCTGACAGACTTCACCATATTCTTAGACTGAATGAACTCCCACTTACCTACAGATGAGGAGGAACCTGAAACAAAGTATTGGCTGGTAGAAAAGTCTTTGTTTCTTAATTGACTACACATGATACAAAAGGTTTTGAGATAGTATGTAAGGAAGCCCACGATACCACTCTTAAAGGTCACTTTCTGACTATAAATGCAGTTTAAGGGAAGAATATGATATGAGAATATTCAGCTGTCTTTCCTGTGCAAAATTTTTTATTCAATGGGTTCAGGGATCAAAGTGTGGCAAAATCTGTACAGAATAATGCTCCAAAAATGGAAGGGCAAAGGATCCAAATTAGAGACAGTCCATGACAAAAGAAGAAAGCTTGAAATAATTGTAAAGGGAGTCTCACATCTACTGAGATTATGCATCAAGGAGACACCCATCATAGCTTTCAAAGCCAATATTATTTCCTGCAAATCCCAGCTCCCAACTTCATTATTCAGCAGTATAGTTACAATATCTTTTCATGCCTTTTATAGAACTGCTGATTTTAATATCTAATAAACAAGGAATCACAATTAGAAATTTTGAAAATAGGAAAGTAACACTTGCAGATAATGGATAGTTACCTGACCAAGTTAAGTGAAACATAAAATGAATATTTTTACCTATATTTGGTGTTTGTCAAATGTCTGTTTCTTCAGTCTCTGATTACATTTTACTCCCGTGTAAACTACCTTCAAGTTCAATGACGTAACAGAATTACAACCACAGAAGTAATAAAAATATAGGTAAACAAATAACTAAACCCAGAAAGGTGTAAAGGTTCGTATTAATTTTCTGTTTGAGACCCATTTGATCAAAAGAGTTTCTTATATTTTGAAGACATGTGAACTGAACTAAAATTAGTGACTGTACCTATCCGTAACAATCACCACTGTGACAAAAGGAATTCTCCTGACTTCCTAAGGCAATTATAGGGATCACTGAGAAATGTCAAGCTTAGAGGGCACTCAGCACAAACTGAGCTGAACGCTGGCTTCTGAGTTATTTCCCCTGGAAATGGATACTGTTTTTCAATAAATTTGTCTCAGTTACCTTTGCTGTGTTGTTTTTAGAAAGCCCCATACAAGCTTCCAGGAGAACTTCTGCCAACAAAGAATGGTTTGAACATGATATTAACTTGTATAAGCTACTACTAGACTAGCATGAAATTATTTTTTGAGCAGAGTAGAGGTATGCTATGACACGCGTTGGTTCATGTCCATCCTGGCAATAGTTAAGAGGAGCCATGATTTCCTCACTAGGCATAGCAAAGCTGACCATCACCTTTATCAGTTTGCCCTGCCCCTTCTCCCCTCAATACTATGTCCTGGCATCACAAACACACTGACTAATTAGAGTTCCTCCTTTATAGTTTATCCTGTACTTTATCCTTTAGCTCTGTTTACGCTGAAGAAGGAAAGACAAAAGCAAGATGCAGTGGGCAATCTCCACACTATTTATCATAAATTTCAAGCCTTTTAAACTATTAAAAAGGGGTCTGGATTCTATGGACAGTTAATTTATCAAGCACAAATATGGTGTCATATGCAGTAGCTAGGTCATGAAAAATGGACTTGAAATATATCTGTTGTTAGAGAAAAATTATATTCTAAGAACTTCAGAAAATGAACTTTCTTTATCAGGGTAAACTGCTTGGTAAATCTTTGAACCAAACCATAGAAGCTTATTATGTAGAAGGAAGTTGCAGTTCCCTTCTACCAGTACCAATTTTTGTGGGGGCAAAAAAAAGGAAAGTAAAAAAGGAAAATTCCCTATTTATTCCAGACCATCTTATCTGGCCAATAGAGGCTCACTGAATTCCTGAAACAATATTGCATCTGTGCGCATCAGTGCAAATATGCATCTCACCAACAAGTGCTGTTCCATCAGCAAGGGGTCATACAATAACAGAATCGGTTACACCTCCAGTTCTTACCTAGTTCTAAGAATTTAGCCTTTCGTTGCTGGTCCTAGACTTTTGCAAAGGGAGCCTTACAGTCTGACTGTGTCAAAATCTGGGCCATCCATTGTCTGATTTTTGCTAATAGGCATGAATGAACTTTGTGGAATCTATACAACCAATAGATACTTTACAAAAGAGGCAGGATATCCATTTCCAAACAATCTGATATTTTTTGTTTACTTTCCTCTTCACCTTCTTCTGAACCTGCAATGTTATCATCTCTTCCTTTATGTACCATTTAATGTACTTAAAAATGGCAAGCTAAACTTCAGAAGAAAATTATGCTTGCAGTATAGTTCCTGTCTGCTCAGAAATATCTATACTTCTAAGCCTTCTAGGGCAATTAGCATTTTGACGCGGGAGGCCTTCATTTCATATGTCAGCTAGCTTCTGTGTTCTCGGGCTTCACTGCCATGTGATCCTCAACCATGCTTTTTTCTCCAGGATTTCCACTTCATTCATGTATCAAACTGTTCTTGATTGCATAAAACAGAGCTAGTAAATCCATTCCTTGCCACATGTCACAGTGTCACATGTCCTGTGTGCCCTGACTGCCACTCACTCGTTTTGATTACTTGTGAAAGACACTGCCATATGTTGATGTCCCTGCTGCCCATGTGACTTCCACGCTATGATCTCTTCTAGGAAGGGGATGAAACTCATCAGGCCCACTGAGCAACGGTACAGAGTCAGCAGAGAAATGAAGTCATGCCTTTCACATAATGATGATACAAACACTTCTGACGTTGACTACAACGGAAACATCTCTCGTAATGTTCTCTTAGATAATTTGTTAACAGAGAACATGTATCAGTATTCATTACTGCTTTCCACATCCTGCACTCACTGAGCTCTCAACATGAGAAATATTAAATAGCTCTGCTAAATAAACTGTCTCTATGCTAATGACCTGTTCAGCTACTTTTCAGTCATATTTCAAGCTATTCAATGCTTTTTATACAACTTCTTGCACACTTTCTTCATCAAATTTCTCTGCAAATGTGGAAAAACTATGCCAAGTCCCAACCTACAGCACGTGCACTCAAAATATACGTGGACGCTTTCTTCAATAAGTGATGTATGGTATGAAGACAGAACAATGAAAAAGGAATGAAAATGAAATAAGAGGTTGATCTTCATGATTTGCTCAAAAATATCCATAAATTATTAATTTTCAGACAGATTCTACCGTCTTCATCACACACAACTCCAACTGAAGTTAGTGGGAAGTTTCTCAATTTTGATCTTTATGATGTGGTCCACAGCTACTAAGTGCCTAGGTACACAGGCAGTTCTCTGTATTTGTCTGTAAAGTACTATCTGCAAACCTAAGCGATGACAAACATTCCTGGGTCTGAAACCTGTGAATGAAATAGATCACCTTGAACGTTGCGTCCTATAGCATGAATGCCTATCTGAAGCTGAACAAACTGCTGCTTTATGATGTTTGGGGAATTGGATGGCAGAAGGTTAAATTTATAGCTAAGAGAACAGCTTTATGTGTGCTGGAATACTTGTAAGCTAAATTTTGTTGTTTTTGCAAAAAAGCCGAAGAAGTTAAATACTCAAGAGTTAGGGGATACAAACAGTGGTAAATACTCAAGAGTTAGGGGATACAAACAGTGGTAAAAAAGCTATCATCTGGAATCTTTTATGAAAATACTACATCATAGGCTAACCCCAAGTAAGCAAAAGAAGTCATTCTATGCAGTATATATTATGATACAAGAAAAATAATCTTAAATTGTTTCACTCTGGAAGCTACAGAATAAACTTAGGTAAACTTCTTGGTGATGAAATACAATATATCTGAAGAACTGAGAATTATTTCTTTCTTAAAAATTGTAATAAAAATATGATCGGAAAGATATTTCCATAAAAGGTTGCTATAATCTGTTGTCTAAAATTAAGTTCCAAATAGTGAAACAATCTCTAATCATAAAGACTATAAATGTATTTAAATACACTCAGAAGAAGCTCAAATAGCTTGTTTTTCCTACATGTTTTATTTGTTTGTTTTAATGTTAGCATATATAAAATAGTTCTACAGATGAAGCTTATGCTGTAAATAGACATAGAAAGTGGAGACAAATGCCAAGTCAATTTCCTGGAAAACAAAGCACTTAGACAATATTTGTGGCATAATTAGTCTTACAGGTTTTTCTGGGTAAAAGCAGATGTGTTTACTCATCTAATAAGTATTGTCTTGTAGGGCTCTGTTATTATTATTCTTAAATATCTTGAATCCTCGATACAAAACAGGCTCAAAACTTACTCATTTTGAATGTTTAAATCCTAGTTTTCTTCCAAAATGTTTATTTTCTGTGAGAAGTCTCACAGACTTTTATTAAAAGGAGACTTTTGCCCTAATAATGAAAAGTTGTAAGCAACTCTGCAAGTTACTTCTGTATGAGAAAATCCTTGTCACCTCTACAATACCCTTGCTTATAGAGGCCTTTGTTTGTATGAGCTCTCCCAGACGCACAACAGCTTGTCAGCCTTTTTGCAGCCACTACTGTCAGTTTGATTCACAGTGATCCCTCCTGCACGGATTGTCTTAAAATAGCACACTATATAGCACAGTATAAATGAAATCGTGCAATTATCAGAAACACCCAGGTGTTTGGTATGGCAAGATGGCCTATAGGAGAGTTGCTAATCTGGCCTGGAGAACTTGTGTGCTCGAGTAGTATTTTCTGAGGGCGATTGGCCACAGTGTCTGTACACACAGCTGCAGCAACACACAGCTAATGTGACTTATTAAATCCATATGAAAAATTTAGGGGTAGCTGGTCCTGCTGCTGTCCTTTTTAAACTAAACGATAAACAGCACAGGAAAAATGGAGGTTGGAGGGAGCCGCTGAAGGAAAAGAGAGATACCAATATAAAGCCCTGTTGGCAGACAGCCTTACTACCTTCACCTTGCCAAATTGCCACGGCCAGCCATAAGGGCCTTCCGTCTTTTCTCTCCCTCCCTTTCCTGCAGTGAGTCACTCCTGCAGACATTAACTTGGTTATTCTGTTAGTTGGTGAAAGACACTGTGTATTCTCTTACTCTCTTCTCTGTTTACCATTACGTGGTGTACAAAATGACTTACTGCTTTTCCAGATTTGTAAACATTATTTTCACACCTTTTTAAATAGTCTATTACTGTAATTATGAACATGTTGTGTTTGCACCATCCTGAAAAGCAGTATGTGTTACAGAGAAAAAAACCCTAACTGTTCTTTTGTAGTGACAGAAAACTCATATTCTTCATTTAAACTTGGTTTGGTTTAGTGGGGTGTTAATGCACTGAAGCTGACTTTATTAACAGTATAGTTTTACTTAAAAGGCTATAGGAAGGAAGATCATGTTAGGTTGCAGAAACATTGTAGTTGTGCAGAAGCTGATTATTTGAGCCAGAAATTAATTAAATGTGAAAATGATGATGCTGTTTATTCTCTTCAGTCTCTACAAATGATTAAATATATTCGAGAAATCAAGGCATCGGTCACACTGAATATATAGAAAATACACTAGCTTTCCAGTCACAAGTAAGAGTTGTAATCTCCCATGTACAGCAAAGAAAACATGAGAAGGAGATAGTCAGAATTTGCATCAGACATCCTTCCTATAGATTTCTGTATCCATGCGGAGGCTGAGGGTCATAATGTAGACTTGAGTACTGGGAGGGCTAAAGGTTAGAAACTCATGAATCATGTACTATCTGATAGCACTTTTCTTTCTAGATTTCTTTTACAGTTGAGTTGTACCTTTGAAGAGATCCATGTGCTTTGACATCACAGCAACTGAAAATTACAAATGCTTAAAATATTCTAGGTCTCCTTAAGTTGCTTGTAGCCTAACTGTTCCACAGTCTATAGGAACCTTGCACTAACAGATGAAGAGTCTAAATGAGCTGTAAATGCCTAGGCCTTTATTAAACAAAGCCAAGTGAGAGAGAAAAAGATCTCAGACTTTTTGTCACCTACATGCTTCTTTCCAATTCTAATAGCTGTTTTAATGCTTTTCTATCTCTTCTCTCTACTGTGGTTTCTATTTGGTTAGTTTTCCCTTTGCGCATTTTATTATCTGATGTACTAGATGCTCTCCTAAGTGACACATTCCAACCACAGTCACTGAATGTGACAGCCGTGCTGTATCTAATCATGAAATACTGTGCTCAGACACTTGACAGCGTTTGAAAATATTACTTTTGCTCTAAAAAAAATATGAGGAGGTTAGCATAGGCAAACATAACTAGACTGATAATTGGAGAATGAGAAATTAAATAGGAATACTGTTTTTTGTATGGTGAAACAATTTTGTTTGGGTTTTTTTGCAATTCAACTATTATAAATTTCTCCATGGGGCTTCAGACAAAATAGAAAGCTATTTTTTTAATGACTGTAAACTCAGTAAAAGTCTGTTTTTCTGAAGGATAGGACAAATCCTAGTTCAAGGAACTGTATTTTAAGTAGAAAGGTGGCACTGAATTGGGGCTTACTGTGAAGCATCTTCAAGCATCATGGAAAAAAGAATTTGATTTTGCAGAGTTCTGTTACTTTTAAGATTATCTGAGAGGATTATTTGTATTTCTAGCAAAGCTACAGGAAGCATATGATACATGTAGAGTGGAGTTAACTTGAGATCCTGTTAATCACGTACTTAGCATCTGTGTTTTTAGGACAGCACATACTTGTGTGATTTTGGTGCATCATTTGTGATCTCTTTGAGGATTCCTGAGAATAAAAAGGCTATATATAAATTTAAGATAATATTATCAGCTGAAGCTCTGTCAGATTCAATAGGCAGAAGGAGATAAACTGAGCTACTGTGTAACACTTTGTGGTTTGATCTTGGAAAATAATAGATTGCAAAAAATAAAAAGAACTTTTCTCCAATTTTATAGTTGCCTTATGTCCTAGGTGCTCATTCAGCTTTATTTTTTCAAGATATCTTGTTTAGATGAGAAAAGAAATCATATTAAAGTAAACTTACACATTTCACAGAATGTACCGCTTTCTAGGTTGAAGAAAACGAACTAAAATTGCATTCTGGATACACAGTTACCATTAACAATATTGGAATTCTGGTGTTTAACTAACCAAGAACAACTCAGAATTACAGTTCTGTAATGAAATCTTCGAATGTTATATCTATACTTGCACAAGCTCTATCAGTAAGACATATCATCAATTAAAGTTTGTAATTATCTCACCAAGTAAAGAATGGAGGTGGGTGTACTTACTATGTCAGCACGATAGCCACAGCATCATTTAGAACACTCTCTCCAAACAGGAGTGTGTACAAATCTGTGTCCACATGCAGCTCATGGAAAATAGCAAGGACTGTCACTGTATGGAGAAAAAGCAAAGTGAGTTTGTTGTTTTTATATTCATTTGGCAGTTCAAGAAATAAAGCAATGTTAGAACAGGGGTTTTGAGAAGTCCAGTCCTATTTATTACCTAAGTTAAAAGGGATCAACTGAAGTATTTAAGATCCTTAAATTCAGCAAGTCTATAAGTTCTGGTGCTTCTGCTGAGTTAGGAAGAAACTTTCCCTGTCACAAAGAGAACCATGCATAAATGAAAATGACACAGCATATTTTACTGTGCATGAAGGACTGTGATCCTTGTGACCAAGGAGAAATAAGAGCTCTGAAAGATGGGTTTTGCTATGGAATTTGTGCGTTTTACCTATTTTAAGAAGGATGTTATAACACTTATCCATCTGTTATGTATGTTCACTGAGGAACCTTATACCCTGTCCCACCAGCAGCATAAGCACTTTCACATCACGTGGCAGCATATCTGTAGCCATGAAGCCCTCTCATCCAGATCAGGATAGCAGCACAGCATTAATTGAAGTCCTTTCCTTCTCCCTGAGTTATATGCTATATTTGATTTTTACCTTCTCAGTGCAATAGAAAAAAACAGAGTTTGTTGAATTTAAATTGAAGTTGAGCAAATCATGTAGACACACATCCTCAGGGGCATTTAGACACTTGGCTCATATTCAGGTAATGAAGTCCTATAGAAATTAAAGCATGCTTTAGTTGTTTTATGTCTCAGTTTTCTTACCTGTAAACAGAGGATCACAGTCCTTCCCAGGATCTACCTAGCACTTCATAACCTTCAAATGAAGAGGGCTATCTATGGTCTGTGTTGATATTATTCTCTCTTTGCATGGATGAAACAGAGCTTTCTCTTTTCAAACAGAATTTAATGTAAAGGCCCCCAATTATTTGTATGGTCAAAAATTACACAGTAACTCACTGCTTCACTGGTGCTCATTCTAGTACATAATTGTGCAATTGACTCAATCCTCATAGCCCAGGAATCCCAAAGATTAGGAGTGCCTCCGGGATGCTATGTTAACATCTGACATTTCAGAAATGAGAATTATATATTTTTACATTGAGATGACTGCTGATAGTTCACACAAAAATATGAACAGGTGATTATGCTTTGTCTTAATAACATTTCTTGGAACTTTGAAATCATTACTGATAAGATTTTCTAAATGGCACTTAAATATCTGTGTGATCTAAAACTCAGTTTATAAACCCAAAATAGATTCTCAGTTCTCCTGTGAGATTTTATGTCAAAGTGTTCTCTGTTGATGTGTTATCTTTGAAGAATTTTTGACATGTTATTCTACAGAAGACAATTTAGGAGATGTGTGTAGCTGAACATTTGCTGATATAGCTATATTTAAATTAACTAGTTATATTTAACTGTCCTGGTAACCTCACCCATCTACTCCCAGTGCAGTTATATTTTAAACTAGGAAAAGAGTTCTTTCCCCAGAACAGCTCAAAGGTATAGGAAGAAGTTTTATTGGCAAAAGATATTTTCTTGGTTCACCAATATCTATATTCAGGTTTTTGCTTGATTAGCGATGCTGCCTTAATGTGCTAAATATGGACCCAATTACATCTCCCGTTCTTTCATGTCATTGGCATAACAACAGACTTGTTTTCTAAAACTTTTTGCCATTTCCAGCTTTTGCTTATTAGCTAATTAGTTTGGGATCACATTAATAGTCCCTGTGATAATGATAGAAGGAAAAGAAAATAGTAATCGAAGTCCAGTGTGCTGCTGGTATGTACGTGTAGCAAGCCAAGCCAATTAGACAGATGCCTACACATTCCTCTCCTTCTCCTTGCTTCCTAAGAAAACAGCTTTCTCTTTGTGCTTTCTCTCCCAACTCTAGCCCAAAAATCTGACTTAAAATCTTTCCAAATGAAGGAAAAATAATAAAGCAAGCAACATAGTAACACATCAGTTGCCTTTTCTGGGAGGAGAATCCCCAGTTCACCCAGTTCTCAGGAATTATCTTCCATTTCAAATGTTTCTCGCATTCCCAATGGAGGTTATTAGATCTTCTTTACAGCATTGCCTGTCCCTGACTGAAGAATTCTGGTCTTTGCTCTGTCCCTGTGTTTGTCTGGCCCAGCACATGGCAAGCTTCAGCCATACCACTGCTGACAGATACTTATCTGACCTGTTTTTAAAGAACTGAAGTGATGCTGGTTCCACAAATCCCAAAGGAGACTAACCTACTCTTCAGTATTCGTACCATTTATAAATGCAGTTATTCCTGAATGTCAAACCTAAATCTCCCCTCCTGCTCTTCAAGTCTGTAATTTCCATTCCTAGCCTAATGAGACACGAATAATTTGTCACGTTTATTCCATTTCTGTTTCCAGCAACATTTTGCCTATTCAAAGACTCATTTCAGACATCTCCTCCCTAAACTGTCTCACTTCTTTCAATCTCCTCCTTTCAGTAATGTTTTCTAGCCCTCTAACCACTTCTAATCAGTCTATATCTTTCTTGAAATGCAGTGCCCAAAATCAGATCCAAGTACTGTAGTTGACACTTGCTGTCAAGAAACAGAGTAAAAAGATGCTGTAGAACATGTTAATAAATCCTGCTTTCCTTTTTTTGCTATGTATTGGTACTGATTACTCATTTTCAGGTTGTGAACTTGAAATCCTTTCCAGCAGTGAATGCTCATTTCTTATCTTCTATCTATGAAGTTGATAATTTCTAAGTGTAGCATTTATCCTTGATTTTAAATCGTTGCAAGAATCATATTGAGTTTTAATCCTGTCTTTCAAAGCGTTTGCAATCTCCTCTCAGCATAGTATTATACATTAAAGAAGCATACCCTCTTGGATTAGCCAACTCATTAATGAATGTTAAATATTATCTGCATAAGAACAGAGAACTGCATAATCTTTAGCACATCCACCCCGTTTAAGAGTTCAGTAAAACATTTTCACCTTGTTTTGCCAACCACTATCTAGTCATTTCCTCAAGATCACGTATGCCTTCATTAACTACGAGAATCTATGGATATAGTTCAGAATGAGCATATTAAAAGGGATGTGATACTCTGCTATTGAAGAAAGGTAATTTAAATTACTCACTGGATAGAATAATACTCTATGAATAGTCATCATTGTCCAAAGCAGTCACATCATATTTTGTCTGATGGATGACTTTAAAACTCAAGGGAATTAATTTAAAAATTCAGTACTTGCTATCATATGCTGCAGTAACATATCTAATCTGTGAGAATCTTCATATCTAAGATCATAGAGACTACGTTGCAGTGAGTACGGCCTCTCCAGCTTTTGAGGAACAGTAAGTAGGGCTTAGTTTTTGTGTGGTAACTACTCAAAGACTTGTATAATTCATTAGATACGATATGTACTATAAAAATACCAAACTACTTTTCATTAAAGTACACAGCATCTCTTAATCTCTTATTTCAGTCTAAGCATATGAGGACAGAGATAGAGATCGGTAAAGAACTAGATGGCTAGAAGGACAGGTCATGGGGCGACAGCAAACAAACATCTTCTGTGGCAGTAGAAAACTAACACAAATAGAAATAACACGTATCAGAGCCCCTGACTCAGAAAGGGTTGTGAACTTCATTGAAAAATTCAGTGACGGGAAGCATGAGATAGTGAAGCATCTTTTTCACAGTACTTCTGCCAACAGAAATCTGATTCAATTCTTCCTTCACTTCATGGACTGAGGTAACATCTGTTAGATGCTAAGCCTAGCATGATTTTGGTTGTACCCAAGTCAGAACAAGTGCCTGTGGAGCTGGTTTGTGAAAGATACCTTTTGACATGTGTAGAAACAAATTGGCTTGTTATTAATTCCTGTAAAAAGTGTGTATGACTGAAATACCAGCAAACTACAACAATCCCTAAGCTAACTGTATCCCATACTTCTTTGCTGTTTGAAAAGAATAAGGAAGCTTAGAAAACAAATGAGAGCATTATATAAAGTACTGGTATTATTGTACCTTCATCTTCTGACTAAAAATAGTAATATCTTTCATAGCGCATGGGCCTAAATTCTTTTAGGAGGGCAGTATCAAATGGGAAGAAAATAAGATGAGAGAAATCTCACTTATATTTCTTATCCATTTTTCTCTAAAAATAACAAATCCAATTATAATTATAGTCTCTTTTCCCTACTATTCAGTCATGCCACTCACAGATTTGTTCAGTGGTGAATAAGAAGAAAGCATAAAAATATTTTAATTAAAAACACATTTCTAAACAGTCTTATATAACTGGTGTATAAAATGTATTACCTTGCTGTATTTATAAATTATGCTTCTTAATGCAAAATCATTTGATTTTATGAGAAACAGAAATGGCTCGTTCTGATAAATATCCAATTTTATCAATAACAACAGCAGTGCAACTCGCATCTTCACTTCAGCTGTAACCATAGTAACTTCAAATAGAGAAGAGCCTTGTGATTATCAATATGACCAAAGGTGAGTTCATATAACTCAGAAATAGCTGTGCTTCAGCAAACCTTGTGAGGGTTTTCTATGCTTGAAATGTCAAAAGCTAAAAAAAAAGAAGTGCTAAAGATACATGAAATGTCTTTGGATTGGAAGGTCACTGCGCAGAATGTGTTAATAACAACAGCTAAGACAAACTGCCAAAGTTGTACTTTCGACTTATTTTTTGGTGGCTAAGGCAGAGGTCAAATCTTTTCATTCATGTGCCAGTTTTGTTCTGTCATTCACCTTATTCCATTAGAACCACTGGTACCCTGAATCAGCCTATTGCTGGGGCTTATTGCTGTGGCTGCCTTTCAAGCACGGAGGACAGTTGTCAGAATATCCTTACGCATGCTCACACGTGAGGCAGTTTCATTTTGCAGGTCTCTGATGCTCAGGGACCAAGAGCTGGTGGCTCCACTCCCCTCACCAGCATCTTTTCCACAGTCTCTTTGCTGCTCTTGGTGAGTGACGTGTGTACCAGAACATAGGGAGGAACTGCTCCATCCCCTTTGAAGGGATCACACCAAAAACATTCCAAAGCCAGGTTATGTTAGAAATCAAAACACAATACTAACACAAGGCAAACCTTATCAACAGCAAAACAGAGAAATCTATGCTGTTCTATGCAGATGAAATAAGAAGAGGAGATGGTTTCCCCAACTACATGATAAATTATACCTATTGATCAGAATAAAGAAAAATATAAATACTGGTCTGACATTTTAAATCAAAGACTAATGAAGGGAAAATTTGAGAACTTTAAAATTCTGTTTCTTAGAAATTAGATCTCTAACCTGAAGTCTTGAAATAAGAAACCTTTTCTGCTAAAAATGATAAATTATTGGAAGGAGATATTTCCTGTAAAATGAATGATTCACTTGAAAGTAACCTTGCTTTGTCCCTAATGTTTCTATCTTTTCTTTCTAGAGACGTGATAGTTTTTTGAGGCATTCCTAAGTATCACAGATGTTTAGGGCTCACAGTCTGTAATGCAAAACACAGTCCCAAGTATATCCAGTCATAAATTCCTTTCTTAATCTTAGTTCAAGTGCTAGTCTTCTATATAAGTGAACCCCTAGCATATAAGAGCAATTATTCTGAACTAATTTTATGCAAAAATCTCTATAGTAAAGATCTTCAAATACCCTTCAAAACTAAAACCTACAGAGTGCTGTGACATTATTTCCTTCTTCTTAACAATATTAGCAACTTTTAGCTGGCATACATTTGTTTACCACCCTGGTAGTAAAATTCTTCATTTAACATATAAACATCTACCAGTCATCTTTACTGTTACAAATAAGGAACTCAATCAGAACAACTTCTGTCAAGTCAACAGATCAGACTTAATTGCTTTCCACAGCCAAGGGAAATTAAATCTCTTTTTGAAATGATCTTATAATCCTACACGGTGAAGAATTAAATGAAAAATCAGGTAGCAAATCTGACAGCAATTTATTATTTCATCTTAGGACAGTAATTTATTATTCTATCTTACTTCTATAACGCTAACAACATTTTACCAGAGTTTTTTTTTAGCTAGAATATCATATATAAAATCATTAGACTGATTATTTTATGCCCTAGTCCTCCAGGGGACCATATTTTAACTGATTTTGGAATTCCAATGAGCTCTTTAGATGGCTTGAGATTATAATTCACTAGCAAATCCTACAACACAATGAAATATTTTCAGCAATGTCTACCATTTAATTAAGCAGAAATTTCATTCAAAATTCTCTAAGTCTTTGAGGGACTGAAATTTATGGATAAGATTAGTAAAACCATGAAACAGCTTAGAATATTGTGAATAGATTACAGAGGGAGCAAGAGGTTAAAAAACCTCTTGGACATGCACAGACACTCTATATGAGCAGAAGAGTAATTACAAACAGTATTAATCAATGATAGTTTGTCACACTAAAAGTAGTTTTCTCAACTGCAGTGTTAGCTTTTTAAGCCTATTTAAAAAATTGGGAAAAGTAATCCTTGTCACTTCTTATTCCTGCCAGCGCAAGAGGAGCTTCTCTTTTTTTTTTTTTCTCGTGATTGTTCCAGATTAATCAGTGGTGATTTAATACTATTATAATCAAAATCAGTGCATTTGTCTTATATGTTTCTCCTCATAAGTCAACACGTTCATTTCTGACACTAAATAGTATTGGACTGGAAAATGGGAAAAGAAACTAAGCCAACTGAAAACTCTATTCATAGCACGATCAAGAAATGTACTTGGAAGCTGTAAGCAACCTTTTATTCCATAAGCAATTTATTTTCTGAGGTTTTCATTTTTCTTTCAGTTTCTATGTTTTTCTCTTGCTCTGAGGATAGGCTCCAATCATGTGCTGAATCTTATTAAAGTAGTTGGACGATTTTATAAGCAGCAGCGTATTGGATGCTTGGATTAATTTGAGAATAACAGTTGACGCAGCTTTTACAGCAATCTTGCAACAACTGGTTTTGTGGAAATAAATTGTTTCACACCATATTTTTAGGCCATCAGAATGATAAATCACAAGCTCAGAGTCTTTTGTTAAATATTGAGGGTTCATTTAAAGAATGGAACAAATTTGTAGAACAATGTTGCTTTTTGTCATTTCTTTTAATAGCCATGAATTTGAAAGATTTATTCATAAGTTTTTCAGAGAAGCTTAGGTAGTTAACATTAATGCAGCATGTCATGTACATCACAAAATTCTTTCTGTTCTACTTCCTGTAACAGCTCAACTGAAAATTTTGCAAAAATCCAATGTACCCTTGCAGATCTTGTACTTTGTCTCTTTGTAGACAACATCAAAAATCTTTTTTTCACCTCCTCCTTCACTACTGTCTCAAAGATGGAAAAAGCAATACTTTCCTTTTAATATCAGAGTACTCTGATATTAACATTTTCAATGTAACAAAACCTAGAGAAATCTATGAAACCTAGGTTAACTTTGAGGTTAGCCCTGTTTTGATTAGGAGGTTGGACTAGAAGACCTCCAGACGTCCCTTCGAATCTAAATGATTCTGCAATTCTGTGATTCCAAAATTCACTGAGTCTGTTTCACAGACTTGGCTATTTCCTGTAACTTTAGGCTTTAAATCTCACATCTGCAAATTCAAGTCAACCTGTTTGTATCTGTCTTTTTAGAGCTGTATTTATCATGAAACATTGCATTCAAATTCTAAACTGACACCTTATAGACAGTGTTTGTATGGCCAAATCTGAAAGCTCCATTCCCCATATCTTTAAACTGGGTTAGATCACACATGAATGCAATGTCTAAATGATTAACCATGAGGCTCCAGCATTTCAGTAGTTCTCATAGCAGCAATGAAAAGACAGGTATCCTGAAGACTGGAGAACAACATTTTTCCAATCTCCCCAGCAGTTTCATTTATAAAGTTTGTGAGCTAAACATAGGTAAACCAGTTACTGAAACAAACATAAGGGATATCTGGAGCCAATTTGACTTATGATTATCAGAGTATCAGACATTTAACAGCTATGGGAATAAAAAATCAAGAATAGAGAGAACAACCAAGAACAATCAAGAATAGAGAGAACATTTCTATGGCACGTGCAGTAGTTATGTCTTATTTACCCCTCTGACTTTTTCAAAAGTAATTTATTTTAAATGGTTACCTGGATCTGTGGCAGACATCAGCGACCCAAAAAATAAACAGTCAGTGAAGTGGAATTCCCATCCTTTTAACTGGCCAATGTGTACCATGGCCTTCACAAAACCATACATTATCAACCTGTCAGAGGAAAGATAAGGCAGGCATTCAGACAGAGTATATAACACCTATGTTTAATTCACAGTATTAAGCAGGTTCTTATTCTCTTCAGCTTCTTTTAAATAAATGTATCACATGAATATGGAACATAAACTGGTATCATATAAAAATTCTATTTCCTATTCAACTGTTCAAGTATTGCATTGAAACGTCACAGACAATTGCAAATAAAGACTTTTCTGAATAGTTGTCATCTGCTGGTAGCAGAGGAAAATGCTTTTAGCTGTTTATTTTTCAAAATGAAAGATAATGTAAGCTTCAGAAGATATTATTAAGACTAATTCATGTAATGTTGTAGAACATTTAAACAAAGGCAGTTCTACTATCAGCTCTGCGGCTTGCTCTAATATTTCTAAATTAATTGGTTTATTCTATCAGCTTTTAAACATTAGCTGTATTCAAAGTTCCAGATAAGGTCTCCAAACGAGACAGATATTTAACAACTCACAATGACGGTGAGGCAACAAAGTCACACTTCAAAATGCACTGCTAAATCCTCACTAGTTTCACAGGAAATGTTATCATTGGTTTGTAAAACTAGGTAATGCTATCCAAGATGTGTATTTTAATAAGAATCTTGAAATATCTTGAATAAAGGAATTCACTTGTTATAATCTGTAGTAATTTAATTTTTGTACATTTCCAATCTAGTTATTAAAAAAACCCATTGTATTCAATACCTTTTCCATAAACACAACACATAAATTGACAACTGTTCTCTTCTGACTAGACTTTAAAATATCAATTAAAGAGCTATATGCATTTGCATACTTAGATACATTTTGCCCTCAGCTATACTGCTAAAATGTTTCTGAAATCACGTAAGTACAGAAGATCTGTGGCAGATAAAGTGCAAATAAACAATCAGCCTGAGAGTTAATTATAAATTGTTTTCAGATACTTGACCAAGTTGTAGATTTTCTGAAGTATAGTAACCTTATTACATTAAGAGGGAAGCAGATAGGTCACCACAGAATTCCCCAATGCTCCTAAGTATTTGTGCATGTATTTACCTAAACTGCCTAGCAAACAGTTAGCCACCAATTAGTCTAAAACAATTTATCCATCCGTGGGTCTCCTTGATTGATGAGCTCACTTTCTCTCCATTCCCAAAGAATAATGATTCAAGACCTTGCAGTGAAGTTAGTCTTTTTATTCCCAGCACAAATATGTTTGCTTTAGGGAATGAGAACTGACTGTGGTGCTGCTATCCTGATTTGCAGTTGTCTCAAAAGTCAACAGTAATGGAACTGAACATATGCGTGCTTTTTAGAAATAATTGCCCAAACCTGCTTGCAGTTTTGACCAGAGATACTCTTCTGACTCAGTTTAAAAATTTTTAAAATAATAAATAAAATTAAGTTTTGACTATCTGGCAAATGTAGTCATGATAATTCTTTAAATACCCAATGTAGACATCATCCTGGTCTTTAGCATTGTTTCTTATAAATTACTAAACATTTTCAGTATGCCTCTGCTTACTGGATGTACAGAGTTGCAGATGAACTGGACAAAATTGGATTCAGGAGTCTTTCATTGACATAGGAGGTCTAAGTTTGCCATAATGTTCAGTACAGTACAAGACTCACAGAACCTGGTCTTAGTTCACATACCATTCAATTCTTGGCTGCACTGAAAATGGAAATAAACTGAAGATCAGACTAAACAGTGGTGCTGATTTCATCACTGAGATATTAACCCTCACCCGCCGGAGAAAAGAGAACAGCAAACTCAGTATATTATGCTTTTTTTAAAAAAAAATAATTCATGAACTACTTAATACATTTTGGTAATGCCAAAACGGCAAAGGTCCAATTTTTCAAACATAATCCCAACTAAGTGCAGACGTACATTTGGATTATGTGAGAACCTGCCAGCTTAAATAAACCACAAGAATCTGTACTTGTACCTTCTCCATCTAACACATATGAAAACATGCGCAGAAATAATTTCCTATTGTAAACTAACTTTTAAAACACACTGGTTTGTCTTTTCTTTAAAAGCTGTATATTTTTAATGAAGGTAATGCATTAAAGTAAATAATAAATACATAAATACATAAAGTAAATAATTTATCAGTGCTTTCTTACTAGACAAAGCCATACAAAATGCAAACCCTCCTTACTTTAAATAACTTTATAATAACTTTAAAATAACTTTAAATAACCTTAAAACAGAAATAATTTATTTCATTTTCAATTATAATTTTCTAGTAATCTCAAAATTTGGTTTCTTGTTATCTCTCCAAACTACACAAAAAGTTCATCTAGAGGCTATTTTGAAAATTAGAAATCAAAGGGCAGTTTTGTACTGGAGTAAGTTCTCTGATGTTTGTAAAATTAATGGAACTATGGCAGTTTATACCAGCCAAGATTTTGCTGTCAGGAAAATAATTTAATAAATTCATTGTAATACAGGATATACTCATGCATCCACTAGAAAATGCCAATTTACCTTATTGTATTTCTCTAGATATATCGCAAGCTGAGTATGTCATGTGTTTAGTATTTTTTAAATTTACTTTTTAAATAAAACTGCTTTTTTTATCCTGTACATGACATCAGATCCTGTTCTCAGTTTTACAGATGAGAACTAAGAGAAATTCCAATTCTAAATCACAGGAGTTACTCTGCATTTTAGAATGGTAAAACTGAGATCAGCCTCTAACTCTGTGTATTCCAGCTTGTAATTTTTTATCATTCAAAAATGTCACTCTGGCTTTATCGTTGTCTTCAGTGACAGAGATTATTCAGGTAACACAGCTTAATATATAGTCAAATTTAAACAATAAAGCAATTTATCTATAAGAAATGCTAATAACAACTCTTTTTAGAGTGCTAATCAATGATGTAGTGTGACTTCACTACATATAGAAAAGTTGGGTCTCAGCTGGATACTTGAGCTCCCGATGATAGTGATATTAAACATAATCCAGTATTACACAACATAACTGTTCTTAATAGAAATCCAATGAGGAAAGCATACCCCGGTGACAGCAGGACATTAATCCCAAGGAAACACCCTACACTGATGTTCCTCTCGCTATTATAAAATAGAACTAAAAAAAATAGTCTTATTGATTTTTAGGGCTGCTGTCATTTCATTTGATACATCTAGATTATTTTTAGCAAGTTTACACTCACCAAGTTTCAGTAAATCGGGTTGCTTTATTCATCTTCAACAATCCATTTAATATATGTTAAAAAAATTATTAAAATATCTGTTAAAAGGTTGTACATAAGTCAAAGTGCCAGTGACTCTGAATTTCCTCTAGAATGTTCCTGTCCCACCAGAACACATTCCCAACCCAGTGCTCGCTGTTGACACAGAGTGGACTATTGACACAAATCAAGTTAACAATGTTAGGAGCTCTGAACCTGCTTAGCACGATGGTACTTCCATCTTTCTGACTCCTGTTTCTGAGATCATCTTTTTTACTTTACTTTTTTACTGATCTAGAATGCTAAATTTTATTTTTTATTCTTTGAGAATATCTTCAAGGCTGTATAATGGAAATAGGAGCTGAGTTGCAAATCAATGTAACCCTAATTTCCAATGTGTCTTTGAAAATCTTAACTTTAAAATACATTTGCAAAGTAATTTCATTTCATATGCTTTTTTAAATCTTGTTTTTAATCTATATTGTAAGTTCTTTGGGAAAGTGGTTGCCTCTGAAACTATGGGACCTTTATCTCTGTGTTCTATATATTATGCTTCTGATAGTAACTATTATAAAGTAACTGCTATTTTCTGTATATGTCTGCATTTTGCATTTATACCGTGAAGTGTGCCTCATTTAGAATACTGTATTTGCCACTTGAGATAGTGTTCTTTTATTTTCCCAAAATGAAGTAGCAAGTAGTATTCTGTGGAACAAAAAGAATGAGGCACAGATCTACGAAAGGATTTAGATAGGAGACTTCTACTTGTATTGAAAATCTGAATCCACAGAGCTGCTGCCGTAGAGCCCTACTACACTTAATTTTCATCCATAAAGCCTCTTAACTCCCAACAGGTCTTTTTGGGGGGGCTTGTCCAGCACTATGTAATGGATGTACTGGTTGTCTAAAGATCCTTTGGGATTCACAAACTAGTGAATGACCTGTCTTGCCAGTGAGGTCTGTTAGAGTGATGCTGAGACTTGGCCGTCGCAAAACCTAAAGCTGAATGAGAAAGAGGTGGTTCCACTTCACAGTCCCTTTTCATTCAACTCTAATAGAGCAAGATATGTGAGCCTTAGATTCAAAACCCTGCTTCACCTCATTCGTGTTCATTTTTCCTAGATACTAAGAACATGCCAAAGAGAGACTCTAGGTTCCCAGTGTCTAGAAGCTGCTCCACCTTGCTTATCATTAGCCATTATTCATTAAACTAAACAGCTAGAAAGTGCATGAATGTGAAAGTGTGATATGGTATCAGGTGATTTGGGTCCTCATCCTGAGTGAGGGAAGTGTAAGCTTGAGCCTACATTTTGAACTCTATTTTTTTTCCCCGCTCTGTCCCTCCAGCTTTGTATAGGTAACTTGAAGCTGTGAATTCTGCTAGGTGACAAAGTATCTTAAACCATATCTTTTTGCATCTAGGAATATATGACTGTTCAAGGAGCTACATACAATCGATACAGAGCACGGAGTTGACTTGGCGTTGCTCTCCCTCCTTATCAACTTCACATTGTCATGAATAAATATGCAAATTCAGCAATTTATATGTGTGATCAGAAACTAGATGATTAGAAACATTATACTTTAGAAAGAAACGGCAAGTAAATTGATCAGTAATAAACAGTCGCTTCTCAGTTGGACTTAGTGATGGTTCAGTACTGCAAATAATATTTGTGAATAACTGATTTGGTCATGGACTAGGGAAGTGATCATGCCTTTGTACTTGGCACTGATGAGGCCGTATCTCAAATACTGTTTTCAGTTTTTGGCCTCTCACTACAAGAAAGACATTGAGACTCTGGAGCATGTCCAGAGAAGAGCCACAAAGCTGGTGAAGGGTCTAGAGAACAAGTCTTATGGGGAGCAGCTGAGGGAACTGGGGTTGTTTAGCCTGGAGAAAAGGAGGCTGAGGGGAGACCTTATCGGTCCCTACAGCTACCTGGGAGGTTGTAGTGAGGTAGGGGTTGGTCTCTTCTCCCAGGTAACAAGAGATAGGACAAGAGGAAATGGCCACAAGTTACACCAGGGGAGGTTTAGATTAATAGTAGGAAAAAAATCTTCACTGAAAGGGTTGTCAAGTATTGGAACAGGCTGCCCAGGGAAGTGGTTTAGTCACCATACCTTAGGGACATTCTTTAGTGGTGGACTTGGCAGTGTTAGGTTTATGGTTGGACTCAATGTTCTTAAGGGTCTTTTCCAACCTAAATGATTCTATGGTTTGGAATACTAATAAAGTAATACAGTAGAAGAACAAAACTCAGATTAGCTTTGCTGCAAGAGAGCTGACATTTTCTACACACAAAAATAATTTTTTTGAAAGTATGGGGAGGCGCCCATCAAGCTAGAGCAAGTATTTTGCCACTTCAACAGGAAAAGAAAAGAAACAGTAATGTAATGAAACACAGGAGAATTCAGAATTTTCCAGATTGTGCAAGTCCGGCACTTACAAAGTGCCTCATCTCTAAAAAATGCTACATACGATGCTGTCATTACACAGTAGAGGAGATACCATGTAAATATTTGACTTGCTGAAGTAAGAATCATCTTCTGGGAAACTGAGCTTTAACTACCATAATTTCCAGCATGAATCAGCAAGTAGAC
This sequence comes from Burhinus bistriatus, assembly GCA_013397275.1. Lineage (NCBI taxonomy): Eukaryota > Metazoa > Chordata > Aves > Charadriiformes > Burhinidae > Burhinus > Burhinus bistriatus. Next base: position 28,733 of record VYXH01002463.1, on the reverse strand, counting down.
CACAAAAAATCACAGTACAACAATGCAAAATAAACTTTAGACTGACAAAAAAATCAAAGTAAATAACAGACACTGAAGAATCAGAACAAAAATTCTTCAAGGTTTTAATGATTCTGAGCAGTGGGTCCTTACATTTTTGAAGCTGGACTGAATTAAACCCTGCCTGTGTGAAAAAAGGGCGAAGAATCTGTGTATATAAAAGGTTCTTTTTTTTTACTACCACAGTAGTGCTGCTACTAACCTTCTATTGCCACGCATTGAGGAAAGGAGTTTGGAAAGCACACCGACTGTCTGGGTACTGCTGGAAGTTTCCAGTGAATTTATTTATAATACTGCTTTTTAGGAAGGCTACTCTGGGATTGGGACATTCTTGAACTAACTGCTGTTTAAATGTAGAGAAAAAAAAAGAGCCCTCTGCTAAGGACTTTACAGAGTAATTACTACGCAAGACACTATGTAAATGCTCAAGAAGAGCTTTAGATGCAGCTCAACAGAAGCCTGTTTTTTCGTGAGAGTTTCCTTTAGTAACAGCTGGTTTTAAGAAGGTATCTAAAAAGAGATAGTGAAATTGCTTTGGTTTTTTTTTGGGAAGCTCTTGTCAGAAAGTTCTACATAGTAAAACTTCTACCCAGCATACCACTAGTAGCAGAGAGATAATTTGTAGTTTTAAAGTAGAGGCAAGCAGGGTACGTCTGATGCAAAATAGAATGGAAAGGCTGGAGGAAAGATGCAAAGAAAGAAGCTGTCAAGGGACTGGGAGAACGATTTTAACAGAAGCATTGTTAATAGCCACAAATAGGATCAGCCACATCTCTGAAGGAAAAAGATACTGGAATCATCAAGACAGGAAAGGTGAAAGCCTGGCGAGAGTTTTAGGCACATAGGGGGATGAGAAAGGCCATATAAGAAACATGCCAGTAAGCAGCATACCCGACATCTAAACATATAACAAAACGCTGTACCGTACGTAAATGCAGCTGGTAAAAAAAAACCAAACAGCATTTCTGGGAATGCAAGACAACACGGTGTCCAAAAGAACTGTTGAAAGGGGCTATATATGCAGGAACAGTGAACAAAGGGGGACAAGATGACAATGACAAGCAAGGTGCATAAGGTAGCTTAGGTACATTGGAGATGAGACAAATACAAGTTGAAATAATCCTACAGATCTTCCATGGCAAAAATATGCCTGAATGATGCAGTCAGGTGAGAAAACTTGTGCTGAGCTTTGCTTCCTAAAAAATCCTGGCCAAATCTTTGGCTTGCATAAACTGTCATCACAGTACCTATCCCTCTGCATTAGAGCAAACTGAAAAAATTATGTCAATAAATACATATTGGCAGGTTAGTATATAGGATACTGCTTCTTTGATAAGTAACTGCATCCTCACATGCAATCTAATGGGAAAACCTATCAGTTCTAAAAGAATCTACTCTTAATTTAAAGCTGTAGGGGACATAATTAGAATGTAACAGAAACTGCGAAGTGAATATGTACAATACACATACCATATCCTCAATACAGACAGCCCCATCTGCCTGATGATTTTATCAGCAGTTGTATTTTCTTCAGTTTTATTATTCATTGCAACATCACTGCTGAATCTCACTGCTAAGGGTTTTTATTATGTTAAAGGTTTAAAAAGCATAATTCCAGATTTAAAGTGTTTGTGCAGTTATGCTATGTAGCATGAATGAGACTTGTAATTTAAATATTTCTTGCCAAATATGTTTGCTAATCTGCAGAGAATTTTCTATCTCATATTCTAACTCCCTAAAGAATCTTACTCTATCTAGACATGATTATCTTGTAGCCTGAAGCCAGCTGAACATAGCTACAGATTGTAATCATGCAAGCCAAAGATGAAAAAAACACAAGTTCCATTTCTTTCTTTTCAGAAGGAATAGCAATAATAATAAGCCAACAGTAGGAAAAGTAGATGATTTTATTCTTGCTTATGTATGAAGTAACACAGTGATTGATCGATATCACAACAGTAATAGTCACTCGTTAGAATTTAAAATGTATGCTGAAAAACATAAATAGAGATGAAAATGAGATACTAATTCCTTTACTCTGATCTTTCTATTTCTACCATACCAATATATTCGTATAACTTTTTCTATACAGTGGAATGCTTCACATCAAATGTTTTGGCTACAGTGATTCGTTATTTCAAAGTGCTCTATGTACTAGTATATTCTTCTTTTTGTCATCTTTTAAATCAGTTTTGTCACCAGAAAGGGTATTATCATGGGCTTTTCTTCAATAAATCATTTGCTAACTAATCTAAGCAAGAGAAAACCTCAGTGAAGTGTCTTAGGTAACAATAAACCAATAATAAATTTACCTTAAGGTATTCTGTATAGATCACACAAGAAGAAAACCCCTTTGGCTATAGAAATAACTGGAAGAACAGAAAAGAAACTGGCTTTACAAATCCACTGCATACCTGGTTACGTGGAGCACAATGACTGTTCAACAGCTGTGCATTAGAACTATATGCATGGCTTTAGCATCTAGAGATCTGACAAACAGTTCAAGTGTGCTCTTGGCAGGACATTAGGTGATGTAAGAAGTGCTTTCGCTTAGCATTTCCCAAAGAGCAACGGAAAAGATCTACCACAAAGTCTTTTTAATTAGTCACAAATTATCTTCTCTTTGCTTCTTAAATCAGAAGTTTTCATGGAAAGGCCTAATGGAGAGAAACACACTTCACACCTCAGAGATATGATGTATGTGGGTATGAGTAAGAAGGACTGAGTTTCAGTAAACATGGTACTATAGGTAACTTAGCTCGTTAGATATTCTTGTGGTATTGGACTTTTGGGAAAGTGATGGCTGTTCAGAGTTATTCAAACAATCAAGCAAATAGATATTGAATGTGGATGAAAAAAAGCCAGCCCAGGTTTCTATATCAGTCAATTTGGAGGCCACTTCTAACGGAAAAAGTGAAGAGAACTGAAACATGCTTCAAAATATTTCTCTTAGGTTCTACAAGCCACCTTTATGGGTACAGGACCAAAGCGAGAGACTGTCCTTACGCTGAAACTGGGGAGAGATCAATCGTGGGCTTCAGCAAAGGTGCACATATGAGGCTGCAGAAGCCAGTGCTAATTTGTCATCACTGTATCACGGAAAGCAAGCTTGGAGGTTCCTGTGTTTGCTGTATGGGCACCCTTTGCTGTATCTCTACCCAACTGCAAGGCTGTCATGCCTGAATAGGCTAAGTCCTTTGACTTTAGGAAAGACCAACCCTATTTGTGTTTGATGCTTTAGGACTGGCTTGAATGAGACTATGCAGAATGCCCGAGTGGTCTGAAACCCTGAATGTCCAAGCCTTTGCTTACTTAAAAAAAACCTCCTATGGAGTTGTCCTCAAGAGAGTAAAGAATTGCTACGTGTCAGTATGAATTTTATTTTGGTTAGTCTTCTGTAGTACATTTGACCGTGGAAAATATCTATTGAGATATAGAGATGTTTTCCTTTAAAATGGAAAAAAACATTTTGCCCAGGTTTCAGGATGCAACTGTAGCTTTTGCTAAGTAATGCTAACAATGTAGCAAAAGTAAGTGAGGATTGAAAAAAAAAAAAAAAGCGAGTGAAGTGTGGACCTCCATGAGCTGAAAAGTTAGTTGAGGTCACCAAACATAGCTGGAAACTGTCAATAAATGGTATTTCAGGTGTTTTTTGCTCAAAAAAAAAAAAAAACCCCACACCTTTTTTTTTTCAGACTGACTTTCAAATAGCCTTTACTGTACTATAGTTTTACAACATTTTGCATCAAAGACATACAAACCAATTCATCAGAACTCACAACTGCACAACATTTTCAATATTCTTCTAATGAGTACAACACAGCGTTAGGATCCCTGTGTTCCTGAGACATTATGCATTATATACATAAAAACCTCAATCTCTTTGCAATGAAAAAGCTGCACTTGATCTTTGAGTGATAATTAAAATCTCATAATCACTTGGGCAAATGAGCCACGAAACACTGTCAACTGTACTGTGTCCAAGTCATAGTGTCAGTGGACATTTTATTGCATTACAAAGATTTAAACATTACATCGAGATTTACTTTACTCGGTATTATTAATTGAGAGAACCTCCAATAGATACTGAATAACTGACAATCTTACACACATATTTTGAGACAGATGTCCTCATGACAGTAAAATAAAATCTAAAAAAATCACAATAATGGTAGATTATTTTAGAAATGCCTAAATCACTGTTGTAGAGAAGGTAGTGGAATTCTAAGAAAAGTATTAGTTACACCAAGAGACTTCCCTATGAAAAGAGAAGAACTGAAAATATCTAGTTTACAGAGGGAAAATAAGATAGTGACAGGGTATTAACTACAGGAGTTAAAACCATTTTAATTAAATGTCAATAATTCTCAGATTACACAACTGTTGTCACATACTGAACTAAACACCAAGACAGTCAGGTTGTCAGGTAAATCAGATTCACTAATTAATTGGCTAATTCATTCAGTCAGCAATTAATTCAGTTCACCAATGAGTTATTTCAAAGATTATCATTATTATAGCAATCATAACATGCAATGTTCTTTCTTTACGTACAACATGTTAAGATCCTGAAGAATTTAGCCTGGTCAAAACATTCAAGAGGGGTTTTTTTAAGTTCAAGAAAACCTCTTGCAGCCAATTATAAAATTGCTTTCTATAAGAAAAGTTTCTTTCTAGTTCTCAGCTGAGTGCTTGGTATTCTGAAATGTGAAGACCCCTAATCCTATCTTATGATCAATATAAATGACTGACTTTAATAAAGACTGCTAAATCCATGGCTTTAACAACACCTGGTAGCATTAAGTATCACAGAATAGCTACAGAACAAGAACAAAAGTTTGTATCTGTTTTCCTCACCTTTAATTGGCTTCAAATGTGCTAACCTTTAATATCATTGAGTATCACTTCATTATTATATTGACAGAGGGATATATGGGGATTGTTTTGTCTTTTCTTTTCAACCTCAAGAATATTCCCTGTGTCAGAAAAAATTTTACATGAGTTTTCTCCAGACCTCCATGTAACAGCAGAATCCTACTTTCAGAAATAGGTTTCAGGACAGTTGAGAACGTTAGTGTAAAAGACCTGTCTAGGGAAAGTCTTTAAACCTTGTGGACCTGAATGATTAAAAGCAAAAAAAAGTCTGCTTCAGCAGAAATTCAGAAGAAAATTATTTTGCGTCAAAGAAGTGAGAACCAATAACGTTTTGAACTCCCTCTCCAAGTACAGAAACATTGCTATCAATGATGTGGAAGACAGACTCATGCTTCTGGTTATTATTCACTCTGAACTAATTAATGAATAATTCAGCTATTCTCTAAATTTCAGAATGAAAAACTCCCAAAGATTCTGAAACAGCAATATTTTTGCCCCACATTTTAAAATAGTGTAAATATTGAATTTCACATATAAAATATGAAAATATGTTCATTTAGTATTTCCCATCAAAATACATAAAACCCATGATCTTATGTTTGCAAGGAACTGTTACAGTAGGTTTTCACTGGAGCACCTGATGTTCCCTTTAAATGAGCTTGTATTACCATTAACAGATAATTACGATCAGTTTGTGATTTCAGAATAATGTAAATTAGATTAGAGAATAACCTGCTGTAAAATAGGGCATGAAATGAACTATGGAGAAACTTGTTTGAAACCATTTTAGCATCTTTATTGGATTAGCTCAGTCAAATAGTGATACAAGTGCTCAAGAACAAAGAAAATCATACCTATACCATAAGTGGAGATTGTCAGATAGCCTAGATGAACATTTAATTTATAGTGCAGTTTTGAAATGTAAAATGCATTTTTTGATCAAACAGTTGAATATTTTTAGGACAGACAGGGACCTTGCTGAGGCTTGAGAGCTTTCAGATATCTACCTGGGCTTGGTTCAGTCTCCCATAGAAATAAGGGGCACTTCAACTCCCTATCAACCCCAAGTTTCACGTTTGTCAAGTTAGAGTGTGGTTACCTTGTGGGATATGGTTCAGTCTTGTGCCAGATTTTCTTCCTTTGTATTTGAAATCCAAGATTTAGACCTCTGAAAGTCTCAGAATCTCTGTAAGTGTGTAGACAGGAAAAGAAACCCATCCACCCTTTAACAAACATTTTAAGTTTGGTTTCATTTTTTAAACAGCATCCTCACTATAGCAAACAAGGATGGAGGAGAAGGACAAGGTTTCTTGTGTCTAGGCTAGCTCCTGTTTCTAGGGATATAAGAGTATTAATGTGCAATGATGTTCATTGGTCAAGTGAAAACCACAATTTTTTTTCTTGGAAAAAGTAATAATTAACTGAATGACAGGCAAACAGATAGGTCTAATGTGACATGAAACTAGTGTGATAAACTTTCAGAAACAGGAGCCTTCTAGGCCAGTAAATAACTTCTCAGGGTGAAAGTATTTTTCTTGGTACGATTCAGACTGAGTCAGCGGGACGTGAACTTCAAAACAATGTTCCTTAATTTGTGGCAAACAGGTGAATGACAATGCAAATGAAAACCTCCTGTCCATGCTACCAAGAATATACTAGATATTCAGAGTGCATGCTGCTTTTTGTCAGATCTGGACCATACCAGAGTGATCCATAAACTTCTGCCTTACAGGCTTTAACCCTGTAAAAAGCCTTACATAGAAATTTTTTTTTTCTTCTTTTAATGGAGTTCATACTGCATGAACCCCAACCACACAGTAGTACATTCTGTGGCTCTATTCTATACCCGTGCTCTTCACTGACAACAACCAAGGACAGGTCCCATTTAAGCTTAGGAATTGCCAGGAAATTTGGTTAGTTATTGCTAGTAGAAGGGAATAGGTGAAAGTTATTGCTTATTCCTTCTGGTTTGTAGGATATAAACCTACAGAATCCTGTAGGATATATGATTGAACCTCTAGCATAAATCTGCAGATGTGTCAAGATCTACTTCACTCTGTCTCCAGTTTTTCATTTCCTTTCCCCTGCAGGCAGAACAAGCTTCTAAAGAACTGTATTTTATTTTACTAGCACTAGGATCTGATTAAGAAGACTTACACAGGCGCAAGTCAGATATATAAAAAAGAGTTTTACCACAGTGTTTCTAAACAGTTTGTGGAAGTAACATCTTTAGGACAGATTGACTCAATGCATCTCTTGGAGGCCACTTTTCTAAACTCCAGGGCTTACACATGCCCCGTTACAGGACATGCTATTCCCGTTACAGGGTCTTCAGAATGGTTGTGTGTCTTGTTTAACAAATAAAATTTCCCATTCTACAGGATGAGGCTTGACAATCTTTAAAATCTAAAGCTACTACTGTAGCTTTTAGTTGAAATGATTAAGTGGAAAATTGCCTTAAATGTTTCCTGGGTGAGGCAAATGAATGATAATTAAATTGATTAAATGGAAATGCAGTTGTGAGGTATTGGCTGCTTTCACATGGAAAATTTGCTTTGTGAATATATGAAGAATAAATGTTTTTGATGAGAAAAGATTGAGATATTTGTATAAAAGATTTTGACTTTGAAACAGCTCTAACATAGTGACAGTGGATTACAGGGGATATAATTCTTAAATGTGTATGTAGAAACATCAAACCAGGGGACAAATAATTTTTGCCTAACTCATAGGAATTACATATCAAATTAGATACAAACATGAATAAGGCAAGTATATGGGATTTGGCTAGCTGAAAATAACACTACAAAACTATTGTGTCTCCATTTCTTCACTTGCTCAGATTGAATATCACTCCTAGACACTGATTCCTGTCAATAGGGTGTAAATGCAGAGTAACTGCATGAATAACTTTGGACTTACATCGCTATTCACTGGGCATGTCTGTCAGGTCCCTGACACTGCCCTGAACGTGTTTTGTCTATTTTAGTGATCTTTGAGTATTTAAAGAGCTTGGAGAAAGAGTCCCCTTTTCTTTTCTAGGCATGAACAATTTTGTCAGATGAATCATGTAAACATTTGCCTATCAGTAAACCAAATCCACGCGATACAATGCTTTGCAAGACACAGTGTTTACCAACCTAAATTAACTGATAATAAAAAGGAGGAAAGCAAACTCAACTTCCTCTGTAAGAAAAAGCTGATTATTTCATTACAAGTTACACTTTTTGGTTTTTTTTTTTCACCAAGTCTATGACAACTGATTGAACGACATCTTCCCTTTACGTAGTATATTAGGGGACCTTCAGCTGAACCAAAGGCTATCAGGAGCAAGTAGAGCTAGAACCTAGGGGTAATGAATGATCTGTCTTCACCTCTAGCATGTTCATTGCTCGCATGAGCAGTTTGACAGTGTGCCAGTTTTGTGCTGTTCCAGCCACCTCTTTTACCTATAGGGATCTTTAACCTGGCCAGGTTACAACACTTCTGTACTGGGTGATTGAAACAAAGAGGCTATATCAGACCTAAGAACTGTATATAAAGCTTAAACTGACCTTAAATTTCCAGGTTTGTGAAGGCAGAACAACACTATTGATTGGTAGAAAAGCAGGTGCAACTTACTCAGGTTCGGGGTGAATTTATAAATACGTGTCACATTGTGCAGTTATGTTTGCATCAGAATGTAGCAGTCACTCAATAGTGCTTATCACTCCAATAAAGCATATAGAACAGGGAACGAGAAATACAGCCTACAATCAAAACTGCAGAGGAAGTCTGGGTGAGAAAAATGCAATGTAATTATTATGGCTATAGCTAGTAAAGACATTGGGGCAAATGTTACTATTCCTGCAAAAGTGTGCAAAGGGATCTTTATACATGCATTATTCAGAGTTTTACAGTTCTTCTAAAAGCACAGGTACCCTTGCCTGTTATTCTGGGCAGTGTACTATTAGTGGTGAAAGGAATATTTACTGAACCACTGACACTGCTGTATTATGTTCCATACACGCCAGCATTAGCTTCAAAAATCCTCACCACAGCCCTCTACTAATGTGGGCCAGGACACGGGTGGAGTTAAGTGGCTATGTAGTAATGCACTGCAATCAGACATAGACTTGACAAGAGGCTGGAAAATATTTTTCTAGCAATAGGGCTGATTAGACATTCACTGCTAGAGCTGAAGCACTGTAGAAATGCAAATAGATTTGTTCTCTATAATGGCAGCAATTACTGCTTTGCTTCATCCTATAGCTGGATCAAAGCAGAGAGAAAAGGACTGACGCTTGTGCACATTAGAATTGCTCCTTCATTATTTCCATGCTCCTAGGTTTTCCTGTATACTGGACAAAGTACTCAAGAATGCACTGTAGAGTAGCCTTTTATGGATGCAATAATGAGCTATATGGTCTAGTAGCTTTTTTCTTGCTCTAATTTTTGTCAATCCATGATCTACTACTTCATTTCATCACTTCAAAGATCTGGGAAAGATTATATTCCTAAACGAGCAAGACTGACGAACATCCCCTTCCTGGGAGGACACTGATATAAATTAACTGATATTACATCACTGAGCATTGCCTACTATAAACTATGGTAATTTTTGGTTTTGATATTATACAGCAGCTGTAGCCAAATTGTTTAACACACAAACACAGTTTTGACTTCACTGTAAACTCTAAGTGGCAGTAATCTTTTTTTTTTTTATTTTTTTTTTTATTTAATCTCTTATGGACAATCAGTTACTCAAAATGCTTGCCAGGTGCAGTTTGTACCATAGGTTGAAACACAGTTCATGAGATACTGCTCATATCACATTAGAGAACCCTTTCTTAAATCAGGCTGGGCCTCCACAGATGGGAAAAATTTTTGAGACTACTCACAAAAGTAAAATAAGTAAACATTAATTATTTTAGGCTGCCTGTTGGTACACCTCCAAATAATTAAGTTAGTAAGTATTTCTGGAATTTCTTGACCAAACTTTAAAAATTGCCTTTAAGATCTCCCCTTGTTTCAGTTTGGAGTTCTTGCTATGTTAACTTATATATTATACTTTTTATATTACATTTCAGATTTTTATACACATGCACACACGCAGCCTTCTTTTTTCATTGTGATTTCTCCTGTACAAAAATCACTGGTCTATGTTTTGGAGCACTGAAAGGGTTAGAGACCTTCCAGAATTACTCACACTCGTCAAACACCTACTGAACTCAACAGACGTTTGGGCTGTACAAGGAAATAGCGATGACAATGTTTTTTCTAGTTACTGAACATACAGTAAAAACCAAACAGAATATGAAAGACAAGACAGAAGAGCACAGCAGAGCTGTCTGCAGTTAAGCAATAGCACTAGCAACAAGAGATCAGGTAATAAATCTTGATCCCACATGATAGATGAGGAAGCCTCAAGACTGGAAATGAATGTTAAATACCGGTTCAGTCGCACGGAGCCCGGGCTGCGGCGGGCGGGGGGCGGGGGGGGGCGATCACCAGCGCCCACCAGCATCCCCAGGGCGTTTGTGAACTGCGCTTTGCCACCCTCTGCTGTCCAAACCCTACCCAAGCAGCAGTTAGTCATTTTACCGAGTTAAAACCTTATTTGAAGCAAATTGTGTTTTCTGGGGCACGTAACTAAAAGAGTGGGTATCATCTTCCAGTAGCCTTTTACTTTGCAAAATGTTACATGGGCTTGTTTCTGGGGTGTTCCCAGCTCCCAGCACAAAGCCAGAAAGGGAGGTCTAAGTATAAATTTGGTATGTTTTGTTTGCCACATCTCTTTCAAATACTTCAGCTGACTGCAGTTGGGATGTGACGCAGCATCACAAGGACAGGTAGGATTCTGCACCAAAGCTTCTGGCCTTGAAGCCAAACTACTGCTACCATGCAGCATATGACTTTGACCCAGCCTAAGGAGTCCCCTAGGATGGATTGTTCCCAATTTTCCTGCTCTTCCCCCTCTTGTTGCAGCTTGAGCCTGAAGAATGCCTGAGCCTTGTTTGTCCTAGTACAACTGTTTGTACCTGCTTTTGCCGATTGAAAATATTTTCAATCTCAAATTAATTTTAGTGAGCGTTAGAACTCCTAAAGGATAAAAAACAGATTCAGGAGCTCCATTTACATTCACTGAAGCTTGAATCTATTTGGTGGCATAGAAAGCAGAACTGTCTGCAACACCTTGCCAGGAGAAAAAGCACAGATGAAAGGAGGAATCATGGCACTAAGGATTTTACATTTCCATTGCACTTTGATGTTCAGCTCTCACTCCCCTCCCTACCCGAAGCAAGCTAACACCACGGTGTGTGACTACATGCTTCTAAGTGGTTGAATCTGCCTCCAGGCACTCTCCTCCTAGTCTTCCTTGCTACATTTGAAAGATCATCTACCTCCCCAGCATCTGTTCATGAGTGATGACGATCAATGCTAAAGGAAGAGAAAGGGCATCCCAATGGCAATTTTATCAACTGGAAATCATACATGAGGCTTTCAAAATGGGCCAGCAAGAAGAAATTAAGAATAGGTTAGACTATAGTGATCAAGCAGATCAAAGAAGTGAGAGAAAGAGAGGGAAGTAACTCAGACATCTTTTTAGAGGCAGAAAGCTCTGCAGAAAAGGAAGTATGAAGGCACAAATAGCACAGCATCTTGGCACTGCGCTGTTACACATTCCCTTGAGATAGGGGCTTATATAGTATCACTATGGAAAGAAGAGAGCATTCCAGCAGGGATACTGGCTGAATAACACTGCAGTGTTTCCATCCCCAACAAGTTAAAAAAACACCAAAGATAAATAATAATTCCTCAAACAAAATTTTTCTTAAATGACATAGTTTGTATTCTTTGGATTGTTCAGCTTTTAGGTTGTAGTTGGATCATGTATTCCCATTTTTCTTCATAAAGAGGCATTAAAGAACAATTGAATATGAGGTTTTTGAACAAGAATATCTTCAAGTGTGGCACTTCAATTAAAATATCAAAGATAATCAGGTTTGCCAATAAAACAAGATTTGATAACACAGAGGTGTGGCACACCGCTGAAATGCGTTGCCTGGCTTCAGCCATCTGTCCTGGCTGTTACCAAAGGTTTCTGTCCTTGTAACACAATGGGGTTAGTTGTTGTTGAAAAGAGATATGTAGGCAGTTTGAATAATTAATTCTTTCAAAGCAAAAGCCACCCAGAGGCCAGTACCTAATGAACAGAGGAAGAACACAGAGGAGAAAGAGTTTGTGGCTGCAGACGCCTTGTTTACAGCCCATGACAAGCTAACGTCATGGTGTGGCATTTTTTTCCTCCTCTGCCCCTTCCTGAGGCTCTTTAATCAGGGGGCATATTATCTGAGAAGCTTTGTGGAACTGTTTGTCCTTCATAAAGCAGTTGTGGGCAATTACTGGGAAATGTGTTAAACTGATACTAGTGTGCTCTATTGATGTGGAAGCAGCCTGCCGGGATGCTTCCCAGCTTTCCCAAGTCAACCTAAGGAAAGAACAGACTGGTTTAAAGAATCTATGAGAAAAATTGGAAGTTGTCCTCACGTTACATTGAACGTTTTTACCTTTAGAACCCAATGGCTGTTTGTCTCTACCCTGCACTGAAAGCCTAGGAACTGACAATTCAGCTAGAGAATGAGGGTGAATACTCTGAAGGAATGAAGTCTGAATAGCTTAGGAGCCTTGGGTGACCCTTGCCAGCTGTCCTATTAGGCTGTGTTTTCTCCTGGCCAGGCCCTAACACGCATGGACCTGTATTTGAGCCCTACAGATTTTACTAACAGGTACCTATTCTCAGGCAAAACACTGAAGCCAAAGGTACCTTTCCCTCCCAATGAGCTTTGATCACCAGTTGGTAACACTCTCCTTGCTACTCTAACTGCACATTGGTTTGTTATCCTGGCTATGTTACTCTTTTTTTCCCCCACTCAATCGCTCCACCAGCAAGGAAAAAGTCTTGCTACCTTCTTAGCTCCCAGACACAGCTAAGAGATAATAATGCTCCTTTACTACATGCATCACACATGCTTTCAGCCAGACTGTGGTGTGAGGGCACGTGAGAGAGTGCTTGTGGACACTTGGGGCAGACCTATTCCTAATTATATAAATTTCTTGTACTAGTGGAGTACGTGAACAGGACCACCTACTGCCTGTCTGATAACAATTGATATTGCCCTGTAGTAATGTTAACGCATTGCAGGTCAATATGTCATTAATAGATTAATCTATTCTTTCACTTAAAAAAAATTACGTACGTCATCCTTGTCATATGTAAGAATTATCTAGAACATCCACACCACTGAAGAGGCAGTTTTGTGGGGAAAGGGAGAAGTTACTTTATGTGTCTTGGCTCACTGGGAAAACATGACAAAATTTATGTGCTTACAATTATCATTAGATCTTAATTTTTGGCAGGTTTAACTACTATCTTCTCTTCCCATTTATTTTTAAGTGAGTTGTGTGTTCGTGAATGTGCCAGTTTGATAGTCCCAAAGACAGAGAGCATCTGTTTGCCTATAAAGGAAATGTATTTACAACATTCACTTCCACAAACTGCTCCCGAAAGAGCGCTTCAGTCACACACTTGAGGGGCTAACAAGAGGATCAGTAATGTAAAACCCCCGTCATCTTGCCAAGATTACTAATGAGGCTGCAATTTGCCAGTGAGAGGTTGCAACTGTAATGGGTTTTGCAGTCTATTCCTTTTACTAGAAGGGCATTGTAACAACCAGTTCAGGCTTCTGAGTCACTTCAATCCTGCAAGTGTTCCCATTACTAATGTAATTTTGTTAGTGATGTACTTAAATCATTGTGTCATGATTCCAGTAACTAAGTCCATACTTAGAAAACTAAGGGAAAACACTTGAAAATCAGGTTGATTATTAACATTCTGACATTTAGGCATACTGGACAACAATTTTAGCTGAAAGACTCCCTTATATCCATGACATCCTTAGTTTTCTAATAATAGTTTATCAGAATTGTTTCATTTACTGTGTTATTCAGAATCCTTGGGTAGATCAGTGTTTGAAGGGCGACTTGTAAAGGATGATGCTTATCTGGTAACTCGTAGTATACCCTTACAACCAGTGCTCAAAGTTGGAGAAAAGAGAAGTGAGTGTCCTGGCTCCTGCAGACTTTGGAAGCTGTTCCCATCGCACAATAAACAAGAGGGCTGGCACTGGCTCTGCCTGATTTGGAACTGGAGTGTTGCCTCACTCCAGTTATCCTGAGTCTGGATGCCCCCAGACTAGGCCCACCATGTAGATAAGTGCCCCCCCCCAACCTAGAGAAGAGCTCTAAAAAGAAACACGGCATTTGAAAAAAAAAGTTTTGTTTGAGGTAAAATGAAATGTTTATTTCCCTCCTTGTCATTTTTCTTTAATAATCTAAAAACTAACACAAAATCTGCCTTTGGATCAGCTTGACATTTCTCCTACCCACTTTCCCCGCTGAGGCAGGTAGATGAGCTCACAGGGGAGTGCCGAGGACACCCAGGCTCTGCAGTTCAGCTAAGCCTTGCTGTTCTCCCCACGACCCGNGGGGGGGTCGGTGTGAGAGGGGACCTGGGCCCCCAGGACTGGTTGAGAAGGGTTCCCCCAAGCAGCCGGCCCATCCGCGAAAGTGTGCGCTATCTTAATTTTTGTCTCACCGCAGTAATGGATGCTATCGGTAAATACTTCTATTTGCTGTTTCTCTCATCGTCTATTTGTATTTTGAAAGTAGTTAAGATGCGTTTTTTCTCCTCCTCTCTGACATGTGCAGAAAGAAATGCCGACGGCCTGTAGCTTTAACGGAGAAAAGGGCTTACAAACAGTACAGCCGCATGTGCTGCATGTTAAACATACGACAAAAGTTCGACAGCAAAATGGGACCTTTCAGAGTCTTAATAAAACCACGAGTAAGGCTCTTGCACTGAATGTCTGACTCAGGATCAGACACAAATGTTCCTTTTGGCCACAGCAGAGGGCTGTTTTGGAAAGATGCCACAAAGGGATTGTGATTTGGACAGGAAACCAGACCCTGAGCAACCCAGCTACATCTGCAAGCCCTCTGGCTCTGGCAGTGCTCTTTGATGCTGGGCGTTCTCTCTTCCGTTGTACACGAATTTTTGAGCCACCTGAATGGTGATGGCAAAAAAGGGCTTTTTGGATACTTGCAGTTGTACAGGAAATGGCGCACCACAGCCAAGTGGTGAGAGCAGGGCACGGGGCTTTGGAGCGGTCTCCCAGCTCTGTCGCTGCCACTGTGTGAACAGTCATATCCTTTACCCTGTCAGCAAGTGCATTTTTCCACATCTGAAGTAAGAGTAATATTCTGTTTCCTAGAAATCACGCCAAACTTAAAAGGTATTTTAATGTCTTTGAATGAGATGGTCTATGTACTAGCCAGGTTAGACACGTAATAATACTATGCTATAGCACAAATTGTAGACTTCTGTGTGGGCCAGATAAGATAGCATCAATAGGAAGATTACTGAAAGCTGATGAAATCAAATCACTTACAACGGAAGGACTTGTGGGTGGAAAACCCACTCTCCTGTTGGGCTCAAAAAGTAATGAACATTAGTTTGAAATCCAGCCGGTACCTGCCCTAAGTTTTGAAGTTAGTCTTGTTTCCATCAGGGGACTGGACCTGAGGTCAGTTCCACCCTAAATTATGCAATGACTACGACAAAAGAGTGGTGAAGAGCAATCTCACTCAGAGTATTGTTTGAAGGCAGAGAGACTGAAATCATTGTATCCATATCCCTGATGAACAACGGAGGGCAACCGCTTAAACCAGATGACAGGATTTGCAAGAGGACCGAACAATATCAGGTAGATTCCTCT
Source organism: Burhinus bistriatus (assembly GCA_013397275.1). Lineage (NCBI taxonomy): Eukaryota > Metazoa > Chordata > Aves > Charadriiformes > Burhinidae > Burhinus > Burhinus bistriatus. The sequence goes on along the minus strand of VYXH01002463.1, from coordinate 13,002 downwards.
GCTTTCCTAACCTCATTTTATGATACTTATGTTCCATAGAGATTGCATGAACACACAGTTTCCCCTCCCAAAATCAAATAAATGAAGATCATTCTCAGGGAACACACCTAATGTTTCCATGTGCAGTCTCACTTGAATTAAATCAAATAGGTGAATAGAACTCTGCAAATAATCCCTATTCCGCAGCAAAATGAGGCTTTCTTTATTTTCACCACCAAGTGGATTGTAAGGACGGGTGAAAGGAAGGTGAACAACTCAAAAAAATATTTTGTTTTGGTTTTCAGTTCGAGTAATAGCAATCCTCTTGTACAACATAAGCGGGCTACAAGAAGGCATTGATGGTGCAGTATCTAGGTCAGTCAGCGTGTCTATAGATGATCTTATATTCTTGTTGTAGAGTTGGGTTTTTTTACAGACCAAGTATTTTTTACCAGTGACATCATCCTGCTCAAAATTTGCAATGTGCACACAACTACTGCATAACAGATAAAAGCACCCATACTTCCAATAAGGGAGAGGTCAAAAAGGAGCGGAGACTGTGGTGTTTTTAACATTTCAATTTTGTTTGCTGCTAAGCTTCAGAGAGAGCGTGGTTAGCTGGGGAGAGGTGATGGTGCAAAGAGCAAGCAAGTGCCCAATCAGTATATTACAGAAATGAAAGTGATTTTTCCTTTCTAAGGTATGGAGCTGGCTATGAGCAGAGGCTAATTAGCATTTTAAGAGCCATCTTCATGCATAAAGCCCTTGCTGTAGCAGGAAGTGAAGTCCTAGTCATTTTTCTTCAGTAGGACATTTTTATTGCAGACTCCATATTTCAAAATAAGGTGAGGAGAAAGAAAAACTGCCTGGGAAGCTAATTGTTGGGTATGGGATGATGGGGACTGAGATAATTGAATCAAAAGAGAAAGTGGGAGAAAAGCTGAATGTACAAAATGGCTGAAAGGAACGGACTAGAGGCAGAATATGTTCTGCTGTGCTGTATGTTATTTATAGCATCAGAGAATTGTAGACTAACTTAGGTTCGAAGGGACCACAGGACATCTCTAGTCTAATTTCCTACTCAAAGCAGGGTCAGCTATGAGATCAAACCAGAGTGCTCAGAGCTTTAGCCACTTAGGTCTTGAAAACCTCCAAGGATCAAGATTGAACAGCATCTCTGGTCACCCTGTTCCCATGCCGGACTGTCCCCATGGTGAAAAAGTTTTTGTTTCTATCAAATCAGACCTTTTTAAAATTACACTTTGTATCTGTCAGTTTGTCTGCTCACTATGCACTGCTGTGAAGAGCCTGGCTTTATCTTCTTGATAACCTCCCCTCAAAGGCTAAACAAGCTCAGTTTCTTCAGCTTCTTCTTATAGGGCAAATGTCCCAGCCCTTGTCCATCTTGGTGCCCATCCACTGAACTTGCTGTAGTTTATCAACACAGTCAAATGTATGGAATATGGTGTCAAATGTAATGGAGTTTCTTCTCAGACAGAAAATATTAAGAGGAGAGCCAAGACTAGGGAAACACCTTAAATGGTTCATTGTATCTTAATACTCAGAAACAACCAGGAGCTGAAGAAAACCTCTGTATATTACTTAGATGTCATCTGCCTCTCACTGTGCAGAATCTGACTGTCTGATCAGACCAGCTTTTGCAGGTTCTGACTCCACTGAGTGTAGCATCTATCCCAGAACCATCATGAAAACTGGTGTGTTTACAAAACATTTCAGCCTAATTGCAGTCGTGCTCCATAAAAGTTCTATAAGATGCAAGTGTATTATTTGATCAGCTGGCTCAGAAGAGGGATATGTAAAATGGTGGTGGGTGGATGAAAAAAAGCATCCTCTGAGCTGGCTTATTGTGAAATTTTCAAGGTAACAGGTAGGAGAGCTGTGTCACCCTCTCCCTTTCTGCCCCAAGCCAAGCACAACAATGAGTTACTGCCTGTACACTTCCAAATGTTGGTCAGCATTTTATCTGTCTAATAGTAAACTGATCAGTTTGAAGAGGCTAAAGGTTGTAGGCAGCTCTGTGCTACTGAAGTAGAACAGGATTTTCCTCCTCTGTTTTAAATTTCCGTTACACCTTTCACCCTGAAGCAGCTCAAAGCACTTTGCGACCACTTCACAAATTCCTATGTACATGATAGAGGTCGTGTCATTGCCCATCTCGATTCAGAAGGAAGCGTGGCATGGCTCACTACCTAGCAAAGCCATACAGTTATGTATGGCTTGAAGCAATGCATAGAATGGGCTGAAGCAGCGGTATCTTCTTCAGTCATATGCTTTGTGTGCAGGTTTCTCATGCAGTGTGGAAGAATAACTGTAGAAGATGGAAAAAGTACAAATATACCAGAGTCAGTATATATCCTTCTCCTTCTGCTTTTATCTCCTCCGTAGCCTGTATTGTTCTGGGAAGAGGGTATGTACTTCTGAGAATGGCAGTGGACTGTCAGGATATAAGGCCAGAAGGGATGCATATTTTCCATTTCACCAGCTCTCTAACAATGTTTTCCCTGAAAGTTAATATAGAGACTGCAAGAGTAGTCTTGCAAACTTGGGACTTCCAAATGATGCTGTAGCCAAGGAAGCTGGGTTGCACAGGTGTAGGGGTGGTCAATAACCAGAGAAATAGGGGATGGCAATCTTTGGAGACCACATTGGGTGACAATTCTTAAAGGATCCACAAAGATCAAGGAAGAAGACCTTAGGAGATCTATCCAAAAGCATTCATTCCTGCAATAAAAAACTTCAACTTCCAAGGCAACTGGGAAGAAACTTTGTTAAAGAAAAATCCTAAAACCAACCAAACAAGAAAACCCCAGACAAACTCTTCCCTCCAGTGTGGGGCTTCTTGGGAAATATCTGGACTTGACTGTTTTTCCTATTTTGCAACAAATGCCATTTTCACATTTTTCAGAACAATGTATAATTTAATTTTTTTGCTGGATTCCTGGAGAACCTACTGGGTATCAAATACCGAATTAAACATCCTTTTGATTTTAGATGAGTCTCCTGGTATTCCAGGTTCTGTTTGTCTCTGCAGTGCCACACCTTTAGTGTTACCTGTAATACAATTCTTTCGATATCCTTAGTATTCTGAGGGGTTTTTCTGGAAGATGCAAATAATTACACCCTGCTGTTCACCACATCTGTTTATGAGAAGAAAAACTGTGTTTTCTGCATGATCAACTCTGCTGCAGTAAACAATGTCAGATGTTTATTGCGAAATAGCTACAAATTCTGACTGAACTTGCAGCAACACACATACTTGAATGTATCAAAGTACTCTTGGAAGAACTTTCAGCTCTGTGTGGGTGTTAGTGGTCTGGGAAACACTATTTTATATCAGTGTCTTGATTTAACGCAGCTTCTTATCCATAAGTTGAGACTTCATGCAAATTAGAGGCTCTTTTTTACTACTTTATAACTTGGAACTGCTAGAACTCTCTGAGAGTTATGTCTATGAGAAAGTCTCTTCCCTTTTTTACCCCCTTTTCAAAATTCCTACGTGCAGATATCATAGCGGGTGTATATTTTCAACCTTCTCTAAACTCATACTTTACTAACCCATTTTCGATTCACCAAACACCTTTAAACAAAAGTGATAAGCAGGAACTACCCCTTACAACTGCAGCTGTGAGTTGCAGTTTGCAACTGCACAGACTGCAACAGAATTATTTTAGATTTGGACAGACCAAAGAATCAAAGCTACTGCACATTAACAACTAAATACACCGATTCTTCTCCTGCTGGGGCTCAGTGTTAGGTTGCCTTCTTTGGAGAGGTCTGCTTGATCTTTCAGCTAAATCATGCCTGTTCAGTTTCCTCAAGTCAATGCAAAAATGGTGCAATACTGCCTCATGACTGAAAGAAAATGCCTGCATTCATTCCAAGATGGGACATGAAAGCAGCCAAAAAACCAAAAAGGGTACCAACACAGGTACTATACTCTTATAAAAGTTATACTACTTTCAAAATAATGTCTGCTTACTAGTTTTGTCTTTATTTCCAGTCATAGGCTGAATATCTGGCTTCAAAAGTTTATTTGAAATTATAGAAATAGAAATTATTAAGGCCAGACATCTGACGTTCAGGGAGTTTTATCACTGGGAAGGGTAAATGATGTTTGTATAATTTTTCCCTCTTTCTCCCTCAGTTAATCTCTACAGCACCAAGATACTTTAACACTCCCCATCACCAGTTTCTGTTTGTACCAAAAATAAAGCTTTTATTCCTGCCTGTGGGGAGGTTAAGCATTTGCTATTTACAGGTGGCATGAGGAAGAAAGATGGACCTGGGTTTTTTTGCATCATTTCATGGGAACATGTGATAGAAAACAGTATTTTATTAGAAAAAAATACTACTTTCCTTGTACATGAACTAAGTCTGAATTAACACAAAAAAGATCCTCTGGGAAGGCAAGAGTTTAGGTGCTGTAGCAGCAGATAATCCTTGTAAAGGTATTTACTTAGTTTATGGAGAGCTCTGTAACAGATATTTTTTTCTGTTACCCTTAACCTGGCCCCATTTTTCCTTGCAGACACAGTTTCCAAAATCCAGAAGAATCCCGTAACACTGTACAGTAGATTCAAGCCAAATAACATTTAGTTTTGCTCTGCTGAAGCACTTAGCTACAAGCATTTAGTTTCCAAGTTGTAAGGTCTATTTATAGCCCTGAGATGACAAAGAATAGTCAGATTATAAACTCAATACTGTTTCACATCAGCAGACTCCGTTTGTATATTCTATGAAGCTTCAGTCAGAAAAGTAATACAGAACACACCCATAACCTAACTAAACACCCATCTAGCATTTGCCAAACTACTGAAATATCTGTGAAAATGGAAAAAAAAAATTAAAAAGAAATCCTCAGTGTCATGCAGTGCTCCATAAACATAACTATTGCACGCTGAACCTCTCACGTGTGCACTGCCAAATGCTTAATGAGAGATGGAACCTGTGTCTACTGTGAAAATGTCAATATATCAGTATATCAATAGTCCTGTCTCATGTTACCGTAAGGCTGCAGCAAGCTACTTGTTAAGAAGAAGGTTGTAAAGTAAGCTGACTTTTCAGAAGGAAATGAACAGACCGCACACACACAAAAGTCACACTTCTTTTTTGTTTTGAAAAACTGCTTTCTGCTAAAAATGATTAATTGTAAATAGCGTGTTAAAATGGTAGGACAGTGGATGAAATTTGTCTCCTAACCTGTAGAAGTATGATTGGATAGGTATACTGATGAGAGAACTAAATCTTTGACTGTATAGTTACGTCAGGATGCATCGTACCCTTGTAAACTGTGTAAAGAAAAGTTGAACGTTTCTTTCTCCTGCTGCGTTTTAGCAACACTGTTGTTACTTCAGCCCATCCCTTCCTCCTTAGGAGGCACAAAGAGGGGCTGTCAAAAGCCTGCAGTTACGAGTGAAGAAAAAACATTTTCACGTGATGATGGAATCTCGATACCATGGTCATTTGAATGGAAAATGTCTAATTTCACAGAAAAGTTATGACGGAAAACCCAATCTCATGACTTTTTTTTTTCTCAAAAGTATCTGGAGATCTATTTGATATTTCTTGATATTTCTTTCCTTCTCTCTTATAGATTTATATTTATATATGCGTATGTGTGTATAGAAACCATTTAAGGTTCAGTTTTGGGGAGAAAGAATTTAGAAAATATTATTA
>VYXH01002462.1:0-28767 GCA_013397275.1 Burhinus bistriatus | reverse complement strand
ATCTCTGCTGAACCCACAACACCTCTTGGGGGCCAGGCACAGATGGTTTTCCAGAGCAGGCCACCAGAGGTGTCTCCGGATGAGGACAGCATAGACTGCCTGTATTGGTAGGGATACATGTCACCAGGTGTGGAGGGGTGTGCATCTCCACCCTGTATGGGCATAACACATTTCTCCATGTCAGGCTGAATCCTGGCATAGGCAAGTCGGAGGATTTTCTCATGGCAATGCTGCAGGTGCCAATGGGGCACACGCTTAGTCCAGAAGAGGCGAAGCTGCTCATGAACCAGACAGTACAGCAGGTCCAGGATACTCTGAGCATCCCAGATGATGTTGCTCGGCACCTCCTCATGCACTGCAGGTGGAATGTGGATTTCCTGATCCAGTGCTATGTGGAGGACCGTGAGACCCTGCTCATCTCGTCGGGGCTGCAAGTGCAGGATACCCAGCCCGCCCCGAGCCCAGGAACCCACTGCCCAGTCTGTGTGAACCAGCTGTGTCCCGCTGAGAAGCCACCAACCCTCTGCTGCATGCACTACTGCTGCAAGGTGAAGGTCCTGGGGTCTGGCTCCTGTAACTTGGTAGGGAATTGCTGCTGCCTAGTTGGAGCAGCTGTTCTTTCAAGCTGTTACCAGGTGATTTTCACAGAGCTTGTACATTCTCTTTTCTCAGCTTCCTTGTTTGTTGTGATCCTTGAGCTCCTGATTAGTCTGTTCCCACTTAAGTGCTTTTGAGTACTCACCCATGGTTTGTGGTGGTTTCATGCACTCTCTGCTGGGTGGGGTGGGCTTCCAGGGTCACATGACTCAGGTGGTGCCACTCCTATTTAGCTCTGATCTCTCTTCTTCTGCCTTCACAGCCCTGTTGGAGTGAGTATCTCACAACTCGCATTGAACAGAACATGGTTGTCAACTGCACCTGTCCCATATCTGAGTGCCGTGCACAACCAACTACAGCCTTCATTTGTTCCATCATTTCCTCCGAGGAGATTATAGCCAAGGTGAAGCAAGAGAGGTGGTTACTTGGTGTCCAAGCTCGGTTTCATTTTGGTCAGCACTAGCAGATAATCTCACTGCTGCTTTTCCCCTTCCCATTACTAAGACTGGCAGTGTGATAATTGAGGCAGACCAGATTTTTGCCCAGTGGTGTCTGTTGTCTCGAATCATGGTCAATACCAGCCATTCAGGAGAGCATAACATCAGCAAAAGAGCACAGTGGTATTTCCTCTGTGTCTCCAGCAAACAACTCTTCAGGTGTATCCTTAGTTGAGGACGAGGTGAGAGCTGTGGTAGCAGCTTATGACAAGTATTCTCTGTTGTCGTGCTGGAAGCAATTGTAAAATCTGGGACAAATGAAGAGAAAACATTTGAGCAATTTCCTTTTATTGCTGCATCAATGACCCCAGTGTCCTTTGTCTTCCATCAGTCTCTGGCTTTGAGCACCTCAGGTTTTTATGAAGATGACAGAAGTTACCACATCAGACTTAATCTTCACTCTAATTAAGCCTCTGTGGGTCTACAGACGTCTCTAAACCAGGCTTCCTGAGCTCTACTTACCTTAGATCTCAGTCAGCAGGGGGCAGCAGGAGATCCTTGTTCTGAGGCAGAAGCTACGTTTTCTCCCTATTCTTTCAGGTTTTAGTTACTGCTTAGAGCTGAATGCCCTCCCCACCTAATGGCAGACCTGTGGCTGTCACATGACAGACTTTTTGTTACTTGCTGTACAGAACAGGTATCTCATCTGTTTTCCACTGCTCTGTTGTTTGACAGGTCTCCACCAGCAGTTACTTCTCCTCCTTTTCCAGCTTGTTACTGTCATTATGATCCTGTGTGAACAGTCATAAGGAGAAATGAACAGTAGTCATGAAGACTGCTCTATCTTACAATTTTTCTTTAAGCCTGCAAACTGGCAACCCAAGTGGGCAAGGCTACAGAAAAGCATTTCCTTCGATTATCTTTTGTATCTTGTTTTCTGTAAGAAATGCTTGGAGAATTTATGCATGTATCTGGGCAGTTAGTTCTTACTGGCTTTGCAAATCCTGTAGTCACACCTGTCTGAGAGCAGAATTTACTATCCTGTTGCTATGGCTGTTTTATAAAAAAAAAAAAAATATTGTTACAGGTCAACATAAATTGCAGCCAGTTTTAACAAGTTGCTCTGATGCTCTCACTGAAATTTTATGTTTCCCTTTTTGTTCAGTAGGTGGTATGGCTGGAGCATTAATGCCTCATGCAGAGTCATGTGTAGAGTCATAGAATAATTTACGGTGCAGTAATCTGTGGAGATCTCTGGTCTAACCCTGTGCTCAAAATAGCTAGATTATTGTGTGAAGATCTAATGCTGAAGTTAAAACATACTGCTTCAGGTTCAGTCTTCTCTGCATCTTAGGTTTAGGTAGCTCTAGGCAGTGGTAAGTTCCCCCTCTGCTGCCTTTTCCCCATGCTGAGCAATCCTAGTTCTCAACCTCCCCTTGTACATTCTGTGCTCCAGGCCTTGACTGTCTTGGTGGCCTATGGGCAACGTTTTCTGTAGTCTGTTAATGTCTTTCTTATACTTGAGAGCCCAGACTGTTCCCAGTATCTAATTGTGTCACCAGTGCCAAATAACTGAGAAATCCTTTCCGTTGCCTGCTGGCTGCACTCTTGCTAATACAAGACTGTTTGAGTTTAAACTTTTCATGTTTGTATTTCTAAAACACATAAACCCTGACATGTTCCCAAAAGAGGTTTTCTCTCAACCTTGTTTCCCTCAAGTTCCTTGAGAGTCTGTTCTTCAGAGGTGGTCTTCCATTCTGTCCCCAGGGATTCTTTGCTGGGAATCATGCCATAGGCTTCATACCTGGATTAACTCCAGCACATGCAAAGGTTCCTCTAAGATCTGCTGCTCAGTGTCATGCAGTACTTGTCAACTTCTTGATTGTACCTGGCTAGTTTTCTTCCCAGACCTTCATTGGACGCTTGTTCCCTCTCCTTTTAGGCTTCCTGAGAGCAGCTCTTTCTCTAATAGTTCCAGCAGGAATCCTAGATGTGCTTCAGCAGTTGTATCTCTGTCTCCTCCTCACTAAGAAAACAGGACAGAGCAAAACTCCAGACATCAGATGTTGTGAAATTCAGCCTCTGTGAAGGCTGTGATTTGGTGCTGTCTGCTGACTCAAGTACCCATTTATCTCTCTGGGTACTGCTGTCTGGACAGAAATTATGACATTGCCTATCAACAGCATGACAACAGACACAGATGTTGACTCTCCGAGAAGAATGAAGTGGCTTTGTTGAGACTTTGCCTCCACCAGGCATTTTGCCATGTCACAGGCTGATGTCCTTGCAGCCAGACAGCATGCACACTCCGGTTTAGGTTGCCTGAGAGAATGAACAAGAGAGAATAAATGAGGGAGAGAAATGAATGAGAGCCCTGTCTTAGCCCTTCAGTGCTCAGGGCTTGCACCTTTTCTCTCTAGTGCTTGTTGTGACCTGTATTGTCCTTTTTGTGGTGCCTTTAGACCAGCTCTCCAGGTATGCAAAAATCTCTGCCAGGAGGGCTGTGAAGACTACAGGATTTCTTCTGAACTTCCTTTAGCTTTGTGTATGTTTGCACAGTCCTTACACTATAGTACTGAGCACAGAAAACTAAGCTACTATGTGCAGTGTAGTTGCATCCCTGGGTTCCTAACGGAACAGTCCCTTATTGATAACCAATTTGCTTTATCCTCTGCAGTAATGTCTAGAGGCTGTGGGCAAAGTGAGTCTCCTTCCCTTTTGCACATCATGTAACTAAACAGAAGTCTGCTGAAGAACTTAAAATCAGGAAAAAGTTAAAAAGTGCACCTGATAGCTTTCTATAGTGAGATGATTGGCTTGGTGGATGAGGGGAGATGTTTATCTCGGCTTTAGTAAGGCTTTTTACGCCATCATCCACAACATCTTCATAGAAAAAAACTGATGAAGCACAAGCTGGATGAGCGGACAGTGAGATGGCCTGCTGAGCTCAAAGGGCTATGATCAGTGGCAGAAAGGTCAGCTGGAGGCCAGTCACTAGTAGTGTAACCCAGAGATTGATACTAAGGTTAACATTGTTTTACATCTTCATTGAGACCTGGATGATGGGACCAGGTGCACCCTCAGCAAATTTATAGATGATAAACACCTGGGAGGACTGGTGGATGGTTGTGCTGCCATTCAGAGGGACCTCAATAGGCTAGAGAACTTAGCAAACAAGAATGTCATTAAGTTCAACAAAGGGAAATGCCAAGTCCTGCCCTGGGGTAGAATAACCCAATGGACAGTATGTGCCAGGGACCAAACATCTGGAAAGCAACCCTGCAGGAAAAAAATGGGATCATGGTGGACAACAAGTTGAACATAAGCCAGCAGTGTGCCCTTGTGGTTAAGAAGGTCCCCTAGCATCTTAGGTTGAATTACGAAGAGCATTGACAGCAGGCTGAGGAATGTGATCCTTCCCCTCTACCCAGTGCTGGGAAGACCACATCTGGAGTGCTATGTCCATTTCTGGGCTCACCAGTACAAGAAAAACATGGACATACTGGGGAGAATCCAGCAAAATGACACAAAGATGATTTAGGTTTTGGAACACCTCTAAGAGAAGCTGAGAGAGCTGGATTTGTTTAGTCTGGAGAAGACTCAGGGGTGGATCTTATCAACGTGTAAATACAGAAATGGGATTAAGGAGCCAGATTCTTCTTGGTGATATCCAGTGAAAGGCTAAGAGGCAGTGAGCACTAATGTAAATACAGTAAGGGTAATGGGACATTGGAACAGGTTGGGCAGAGAGGCCTTGTGGTCTTTGTCCTTGGGTATGCTCAAAACCCAACTGAACATGGTCCTGAGCAACCCTGCTTTGAGCTGGAGGGGTTGGACTAGTTTTTGTCTCCAGAAGTACCTTCCAACCTCAGCTATTCTGTGATTATATGAAACAGCCTCCAGATCTGATACGAGGGGTGGGGAATTTACACAAAGGGAATGAAAGAGTAAACTAACTTAGTGCTGTTTTGTTGTGAGCAGTTGTTCAGTCAGATGTAGAGCCCAGAGGCACCAGAATCCTGTTGTAAGGCCTAACCATGCAGCTTCGCTGCCTTAAATCTCCTTCCTGGCTTCTTATTACAGTATGAAAAAGCCCTCCTCAGAGGCTATGTTGAGTGTTGCTCCAACCTGACATGGTGCACCAATCCTCAGGGCTGTGATCAGATCCTCCTTAAAGATGGACTTGGCTATGGGGCATCCTGTTCCAAGTGCTCCTGGATATCCTGCTTCAACTGCAACTTCCCAGAGGTGAGGCTGGGCTGAATCATGGGCAATAGTGTCTTGGGTTTGGCACACACCATTCTGCTTTTGTGACTGGCTCTCTTTTTCAGGCCCATTATCCTGCTAGCTGCAGCCACATGTCTCAGTGGGTGGATGACGATGGGTACTATGAGGGAATGACAAGTGAAGCCCAAAGCAAACATCTGGCTAAGCTCATTTCGAAGCACTGCCCAAGCTGCCAGGCCCAGATAGAGAAAAATGAGGGGTGCCTGCAGTGAGTATCCATTTTTGTTTGCTACTGGGAACAGGAGAGGGCAAAGACATACAGTTAGATCTATTGTGGGTTTTTTATTTTTTTTAGCTGTGGAATTAAGGGTTATAGCAGGTCTGTTTTGTAGTTTTAGAGGAATGAGTGATTGCTTTTAATTCCTAGGAAAAGCAAAATGTTCCCCAGCATTCACAGTTAAATCCATTGATAGCTCTGTAGTAGGACCAAAACTCATTTTGCAGTACTTTTTGTAGCGCACACTTATCCGCTGTCAGAATCCACTATGGACATTCAGAGGTACAGGTTAGGGGAGTGGATATTTCAGCACCATTTGTTTATTTTCTTTCATGCTTGCCTATTCCTGTAACTTTAAGCAATTTTCTTTTAACTGCCTCTTTTGAATTGGCTTGGATTTCTGGCAGCTTTTTACATGATAGGGGAGTTACCTCCAGCTTTGAAACCAGGGCTTAGGAGTCGCCATTTATTTCTTTCTTGCATTACCACAGCCCTTAGTGCCCAGCTGTGATTTGTCCCCACATGTTGTGTGTGGCTCTAGGGATGTGCAGTGCCTTTCTGGACTGTGGAGTGCTGTGTTACTGAGGGAAGAGGTGAGGTGTTCATATGGATCTTGCTTCAAACTGTGGAAGGCTTAGTTTACCCTTCAAGTACTTGGTTAGTTGGTACTGTGAGATCATACTGCCAGTTTACAAGCTCATTTTTGGAGACACAATGACTGGTGTGTCTTAAGCATCACCTGCTTCCAGCAAAGGCTTTAAAAAAATACGTGCAGGGAAATGCATAGTACTGAGTGAATGGGAGTGACTGGGTCGCACGCTCCAGCCCTGTGATGTAGGGGAGCAGTGAGAGGAATTGTCTGCAAGTGGCTGAGTGATTCCCATTGTTCTTCTCCTACCATGCAGTATGACGTGTGCAAAGTGTAATCATGGCTTCTGTTGGCGTTGCCTCAAGCCCTGGAGGCCGACTCATAAGGATTATTACAACTGCTCCGCTATGGTGAGTGGTTTGCTATATCCCAGCGGTTCATGCTTGTGTGCAGATGTACCTGGCCTCTCAGAGAGAGGGTGAGGATCTCCACTTGCACCCTTTACTCTGGACTTTGTGCTCTCGCCAAGTAATACTGATAGTATTGTCAAAGTTGGTATGTGTGGTAGCCATTTCCATGCAACGCTTGTACTTGAGGGAAGTTGCTACAGGTTACTTCTACCTTTCCTTTCAGGTGAGCAAAGCAGCTTGGCAGGAGAAGCGTTTTCAGGATTACAATGAGAGATGCACCTTTCATCATCATGCAAGGGTAAGGCCACCTCCTTTGTTTGCAGATTCTGACTCTGTTGCCTTAGCCCTGGTGAGCAGGACAGTTTCTGTTGTGTCTCAGTGTATATCACCTGAAGCTGAGAAGCAGGTTTCAGATCCAGGTGGGGATAGCTGGCCATTTCACCCTTGCTCTGATGTAAGGGGTAGTTCTTGGCCTGCTTTCTTCTACCAAGTCTGTAATGGAAACTGAACACCTAACTTGTGGTGTTCACGTGCTCAAACTGGTGCAGTACTTGGAAGCAATGGCAACTGAAGGCTGAACTATGTCTAGAGCTGAGATACTGTAAAAGGTTGAAGTGATGGCACAGTAGAGATGTCATAGTTGAATGCAGTAAATGCTGTCCTGTGCATGCATCTTCTGGAACGGCACTTCAGGAAGCTTAGCAATTATCTGTGTGGAAGGTGCTATTTTTTCAGTCTTGTGGAGCTTGACATTGACTTTTTTTTCCTCTTGTGATTGTTGCAGGAATTTGCCACGAGTCTGAGGAACAGGGTTTCTTCCATCAGTGAGATGCCAAAAATTAGGACTTTGACCTTTGTTCTTGATGCCTGCAAAGTGCTAGAACAGGCACGGAAGGTAAGGCTGGATAACAGGCTTGCTGAGATTCAGGCCTAATTCTATTGTTGTGTTTTATGCCTTTCTTAAAGTGAGGAGACTCCAACCTTGCTCTACTCTGAACAAGGGGAGACAGAAAAAGTTTGAGGGGAGGAGTAGCATTGGGACAGCGGAAGAGCTCATGTCTGCCTTTCCCTGCTCTCGCTCTGAGCTGGGCTCTGCCTGCAGTGTTCCTCACAGTCAGGTCACAGGATTTGGAGCCTAGCTCCAGTTGACACTATGAAATCAGCACAAGGATCTATATTTAGGGTTTTTGTATACTGGGTTTGGTCCATTCCAATTTGAGATGCCCCAGTGGTGGTACTTATCTTTTGAAAGCTCTCCTGATGCTGTGTTACAGTTAGGAAGTCCCTCTTGATGCTTGTGTTACGATTTTCCTTTCTTAACTTAATTTCATGAGCTGTTGGCGTTTTGGGAGCACTGAGTTACCTGCTGCATGCCCTGATAGCCACATTATGAAGGATTTGCAGTGCAGCCACTGGATGTGTGCAGTAAGCCTCTGACAGCATAGGCCTGCAATGTCTTCTGTCCCCTGAAACACAGGAAGGAGTTGGGAATTGCCTTTGCAGTATTGCCTTTGCAATATATACCTTGTTTGTGTAGCCAGACTTGATTTTGAGAGAGGCGTCTGTAACAAAGGTGTTTGCCAGGATACACATCACTGTTGCTTGCTGCTGCTGGCTTTTCTGGACCATTTATTTAAATAGAAACAGTGGTCTTGTTTCCTACTGGGCACCTGGATGGCTTTAAGGGTCATTCATTCCTAATAGGAGTTTGTCACTTGCTGAAATGCCTTTGTCATGGGCTCTTGGTGCTGTGTAGCACCATGCCTGCTTCGCTTTGGGCTCAGTTCTCTCAGTTCATTGCCCCTTGAGTTCAACCTGGGCTGCCCAGCAGTTCTGCCCAGAATTGTAGATTCTGCGTGCTGGTTGTTTTGACTCTCTGCTTGCTGGTCAGTCACACTTGTTACACATTTACAGTCTGTGTCCTTGTGATGGTTTGCAGGTGGGAACTATTGGTTATTTCAGGCTTCGGTACAAAATAATTACACATTCATTTCTAATCCTATGAGTAGCTCTAGGTAGCCTGGCACTGCTGTTGCTTGGCATAATGGTTCACTGGGCTATCGCCACAGACCAGAAGCGCTGCCAGGCTTCTCCCAGCCACCAATACGTAATGAAGTCTGGAAGGGTTTGATGCTACTCTCTTCTTGCCCACTCTGAAGCTGAAGGAGGATGCTTACAGCATGATCTGTACTGCTCCAGGTGCTGGCCTACTCCTGTGTGTACAGCTACTATAACCAGGACACTGAGAGCATGGATATTGTGGAACAGCAGACTGAGAGCCTGGAGTTGCACACTAATGCTCTGCAGATCCTTCTGGGTAAGTCCCACAGCCTCTCCAAGGTAGAGACTAGCATTCCTAGCTGTCTGCTTCAAAGGGTGGCAACTCTGTAGTGGGGCAATAGCATAAACACCAGCACTCAGCTGGTCTCTCTCACTGCTCCCAGCCCATTTTTGCCTTTTGGTGTCATTTCTGGGAAGTCCACTGAAGCAGTTTGGCTGCCAGTGGAGATTGATGCAGTAAGGATCAACATGTTCCCTTCTGAAAGAGGAATGTACATGCACAGGAGACCTAAGTAGCTGTGACTGGCTTCATAACCAGAGCCAAGGGACTCAGTCTCTGCTTAAGAGTGTGGGAAGCAGCATGACTTTGTTGGTCTTGAATTGCAGAGGAAACCCTGCTGCAGTACCAGGACCTGGCCTCTTCTCTTCAGCTCCTGAAAGCAGAGCATTTCAGTGCTGGTTTGGAGTTGGTACACCAGATCAAGGAGCGTCTCTTTGCAATTCTCTGGCACTCCACACAGGTGAAGTCCACATGCCTGTTAGTGGCTTGTCTTGCTCTGCTCTAGTTTAATCTTGGGTAAACCTAGAAAGGGGCTTGATCAGCTGAGGGGATAGACTCTTAGTGCTGTGTGAACATAGGGAAGGGGTTTGCAGCACAAAAGACACCTCAAATTGCATATGTCTCTGTCTTATGGCTGTTCTTCCATGCTAGCAGGATTTCCATGTTGGGCTCCAGACTTTGGCAGGTCCTGGTCAGAGAAAGGTGAAACTCTCAAATGTGCCTACTTCAGCCCCGGCCTGTATAGGGTGAGTTTTCTTAGCAGGGTAACAAGGAAAGGTGGATGAGTGCAGACAAAAAATAGGTGACCAGAGTTTTCTCCTGTGCTCACTGACATACAAAAGAGTTAATAACAGATACTGATTACTTGCATCCTGTGTTGTGGTTTGAGATAACAATGTAAGTGACATAGTGGTGTAGGGAGACCAGCAAAACCTCCACTTGGTATGCAGCTGTGGCCAAGAAAGCTCCATGACTGGCAGACCCGGTTATGGAAGTTGCTCTCCCTGGACTTTCTTGGGTTTCTGTGGGGAGTCACATTCTTTCTTCAGAGGTGTGTCAGAGATCTAGGAGGTGTCTAGGAGGAGAGAAGCAAGAAAATGAACCTACATTGTGGGGAGATGGAAGGGTCTGACATTTATTTTAATAAGGAGGATGAGGGTGGTGTGGTGCTGGGTTGTGGTTGCTGCTCACAGCCGGGGCTGTGCTCTGATGCTCTCCTCCTCAATAGGCCAAAACGTACCATCTTGTGTGACTCCCCCAACGCAGATGAAGGTGGCAAAGAGGTTGAAGATGAGGACTATGAACCGCAGTGGCAGGAGGACTATGATGACGATGACGACCTTGATGAAGACAACTTTCTGTTCGATGATGAATCAGATAACCTTGATTGTGACTCCTACTTTGATGATGATGATGCCTATGACTAGAATTGGGCTGTCACCCAGCCTGGACCTCTGCCTCTACTCTATCTTGACCAGTTTGTGTTAGTGTCTTTCCTCAAAGACAATGAGGAGCTCTGAGGCAGAATGAAGAGACATTTCCTCTGGGGATACTTGCTCAGTGACTCCCCTTTAATGTGCAGAAACATTGCTCTGGACAGATGGGCTGTGTTACTGTGGCCCCCTCTCTCAGAAAGACATCTCCTCCCCTTGCTCCCTTGTCTCCATTTCTGCCCATAGGTATCTAATTGAGTTAGAAAGTCACAGTCTGGCTGCAAAATGAGGACTGCTTGCCACCTGTTAAAGGACTGTTCAGTGTCCTCAGGCATGCTGTCCCCAAGGACTGGGCACAGGTGAGTGTGGCATGTGTCCTAGCATGGCACTGTCCAATCCAGCCAGTGTCTAGGCATCCTGTAAAGCGATATGTTTACACTTAAGTCGGAGCCTCCCATCTGGAGCTGGTGGGATTCCCACCAGAGCCACAAGTGGATGTTGTTCAGTGCATTCCTCTAGATGAGTGGGACAGCTTTTTTGCAGTTTGGTGGAGTTGTTGTCTTCTCTGCTATGAAGCAGGATGGGCTGCATTGAGTGGCACAAGTTTGCAGGACTGTTTTTAAGTGTATAAATGTATGCACACACATATGAGATACATATATATATATATATGCACAGAGGTTGTTCAGATAATACTTTATCTTTGCAAAAAAGAAAACCCTGAGGAACAAGGGTTAAAAAAGTTCTGTTCAAAAAAGAAACAGTTTTCTTTTAGTACAAGCCTCTTTGTTGTCTATGAGGAACACGGGTGTGAAGGGAGAGTGGGACATTGTCAAGTGAGGAGGATGTGACCTGGATGGTCTCATCCCAGGAGTTATTTGTGCAATTGCTGTGGGTTTGGAATCCCCACCCAGGTCACACAGTCTGCTCTGCAAAGTGGCTTTTCCTTCCCGGGCAGTTCAGGGAAGAGTAAGAGGTATGGGGAGGGGGCCAGACCACACAGAGTGCTGGGGCTGGTGTTTCTGAGAGCAGGTGCAAGAGAGAATGTCTGCATGTTGTTGGAGGTGGTAACATCTGCTGCCCAGCAGAAGGCAGATGTGGGACTGCTATGAGGGCTTGAGGGGTGATTTGGAGGTTTTTGGGATTGCTTTGGAGACACAGGACCCTTCTCAGGCCTTGTGTATCATCTGGGAGGGATGTGGGGTTGTTAGAGGATGCTGGGCAGGGGACAGCGGCCTGGGGCAAACCAGGGAGAGAAGATGGATTCTTCACTCCCTGCCTCCCCACCCTTCCTCCTAGTCCTGCTCAGTCCAGGAGGCTGAACCCCAGAGTCCCAGCCCTGCTCTTCCTGTGTGGCAGACGGGTTCCCTGCCCCACAACCAGAGACAGTGACACCTCTCTGAGCCCTTTCCTCAGGGGCCACTGCAGGGAGAGATGTGGTGGGGGGTGCCCAGACAGCCTCATCTTCCCCAGCGTGACCAGTCCTTGCAGGAACAGCCTGGATTCCCCAGGTTGTTGGGGGACAGAGCAGACATCCTAGATGCCTGGAGTTCCTCATCCACTGTCTCCTGGATGCCTGCTTAAAACCCAAAAAGCCAGAAGGACTGTGAGGCCCTGCTTTCATGGACAATATTTGCACTGAAAATCAAGATCAAACCTTCATCTTCTGCTCTGCAGGAGGTTTCTGTCCTCCCTGAGCTCATCTTGGGACACCTGTGTTATGGTTTGACAGGTGTACTGCCCCAGTCAGATGCCCCACCTGACACTGTCCCTGGAGAAGGTCATGCTAGGAACTTGGTAGCAGAAGTAAGAGCCCTTTGGGGCTCACCCCAACACCACTCACTGGGCAAGTGGAAAAAATGATCAGGAGCAGTTCACTGGCAACTGGACCATGGCCTGAGTTGCACAACCGCGGGGCCTCCCATTTATTTGACACTGCTGATGTCTCGTCACAGCACCAGGCAAGAGTCACGCTCAACGGGGTCTTCTTTCCCTGCTGATCCCTCCAAGCCTGTTCTCCTGGCTCTGGTTTTGCTGGACAGTAAGTAGGGACAGTGGGAGTCTCATTCATCCATTCATGCACATCACTAATTGGAGGATGAGGCATTGAGCACACGTTCCTGCTCCAGGCTAAGTAAGGTGGCCTGTCCACCTAGGTAAAGCTGGCTGATTTTGTTGGCAGATGAGATTATGCAGGGTGATTACCAAGTTCCCTTTGCAGTCAAATGAGTTTGCGCATAACTTGGAAAGATATGTACAATGTCTACAGATGTGCTACCTGCCCACCTTCCTTCCTTCTTTTACATTCCTTCCCTCCGTCCTCACTACACTTCCTTCCTTCTTCATTTCTTTTTTCCTTCTAGCCTTCCTGCCTTTATTTCTTTCTGCTTTCATTCTTTCTTCCTCCTTTCTTTATTGCCCTCTGCCCTCACTTTAGGTACTTACTCCAGTACTTTCCCTTCCCTTTTTCTTGCCCTCCTGCCGCCTTGACTTTCTGCTTTCCTCTAGTCCTCTTTGTCCACTTCCCTGCCTTCCTGACTCCTTTCCTTCATTCCTACCTGATTTCATCTCTCACTGGTTTCCTCTATACCTCCTTCCTTGATCCTTCTGGCCTTCCTCTCTACCTGCCTCAGGGGCAGCTCTGCTGCCATGAGCCCCCGCTGCCGCCTGTGTCTGTACCAGAGAAAGGGATTTAAAAGCACCTGCTCCAGAGTCTAGTTGTACACTGGGGAGGGGGCGGATCTTCACCCGCCCCATGGGACCGCTTCACCACTGCATGTGTTTGTCACCATGACAGGAGGTGGTGGCCTGAGGGACTATTAGTGCAGGCAGTGAGATGAATAAGGACTGCAGTGCAGCTCTCGTTCTTCCTCTTCCAGCAGAAGACCACAGCACTGCTCCTGACAGGGCTGGTGAGGAGAGGGGAGTTGCTGTGGGCCAGAAGCAGTGTCTGCATGCACACTACATGGGAGGAAAAATCTGTAGACACCTCCCCAGCCCCTCCTCGCCACCCCCGGCTCTGCAGCGCTGGGGGCTGCTTAGTCTGAAGAGAAGCAAGGGGAAGTACGGAGACAGTCTGCACAGGAGGAAGAGGGTGGCAGGAACATGTTCTCCACCTCCCGTGGGTAACATGGAAATCATGGCCTTGGGAGTGCAGCCATGGAGGTTCTGGTGGAAACCGGGAATGTGTTTCTAAGAGACCTAGGCATGGTCAGGGAGGGTTTGGCTGTTTTTTAAAGCAGGCGCGAGAAACCCGTTAGGATTGGTGGCACAGGCAGAGGGACTAGATGGCTTTTTGCCCTCTTCTGTTGGTCTTGAAAGGTTGGGTGGGAGCTAGACAAACCCCACTATTTCATCTGTTGGGTACTGTTGCCCTCCTCTGATCTATGCACAACTCTCCAGTTTTGGACGAGGAGAACTCATGGTTTGGTGGTCACAGTGGCATCTCAGTGCGCGCACCGAGACTGCATGACTCCTGGCAGGGTTAAACAAGGCCTTCTGGAGTTCTGTTAAATGCCAGGAAGACCAATACTCTCCTGGCAGTGCAGAAATGAGACCTTACAAGCTGTTGGAAGCTTGCATTAGGTTCCACATGATGTCACTTGCATCCATTAATGCAGCATGGGTGCGGCAGAGCGGGCGGCGTGCATGTCCACAGACCGACTGGAGCCTTACGCTTGGAGCTGTCATTAGGTTTTCTCAGTCTAAGCCTGTTCTCTGGCTCCTGATGGTTCCTTGTGCCCCAACACAGTGCCTCTTCCAGCTCTGCCTGTGTCTGACAGCTCACCTCAGGGTGGTTTTTGTAGCTTTGTTCCAATAAAACACTCGCACACATTTAACATTTCTAACATGCTTTGCTGAACTTGTGCTTATAAAGGTAATTTACAAGAAAGCAATTAAGTAAACAACAAGTTAAAACACAATACATGCAGACTTAAAACCAACATTAATACTCAAAGTGTATCCATGCCTACCCTTATATTCTAACACATTTCGCAATTCCCAGCAAGGTATGTTTTTTGGTTACAGTCCCGGTATATGCACAAGACCAGGGAAATGCTCGAGGAATTGTATGCTTGAGAAGAGCAGTGTGCTGGAAGCTGCCTGGGGAATACGGATTTCCCCTCTAAAGTGAACTTCAGTGAAGAAGGTGGGCTTAGAGGCCAGGCATCTTGAGCGCTGAAGATGTTCCAAATGAGCTGCCCCATATCTAGGCTATACGGCATCACGTCAGTCTGGCCGGCCTGTTCCACCATGACGTTGCTGATTTTGTCCTCCTGGGAAGACATTAGTTTTTCCTCCACCCCATTTTCAAGCCTCTCTTGATTCACAGCAGAACGGGAGGGAGCTGGATCACTCAGCTCAGAGGTTGTGGTGGTCAATCTCTTGTCAAGTGCAGCTGTGTCCTCATTAGGCAGCAGCCCGCTGTCTGCCACCTCCTCCAGAGCTGGGTCCTCTGGGATGCGGCTGGCTGGTATCGTGGCACACCCCGCTAGCGGCTTCCCCTCCGAGTCACACGTGTACTCCAGGCACTGCTCCTCTCTCACAGAGCCATTCTGAGACATCTCCATGCTCTGCAGCAAAGAGTCCAGTTGCTTGTTTACAATGCTGATGTCGATGAGGTACTTATGAATCTTTTTGTCTTTCTCAGCCAAGCTGTTTCTCATGCTTTCAATGAACTGCTTGAGTTCTTGAATTTCCCTTCTTGCTTACCAGAAGCCCAGCTCCGCCTCCACACAATGACACTCTTCTTCAATTCAGTCTTCCTTCGTCTGTCTCAGCTGAGCTTTGAGCTCTTCTATTTCTGTTTCCCTGTAGCAACATAAAAATGTTGTAACCCTTCTGCTGATGGCTCAGTTAAAGACTCAACACAAGGCTGCACTGCAACTGGGATAGCTATGCTTGCAGGTACAAATTCTTTGATGGATAAAAAGTCTCAGTGCTAAATCAGACTGATAAAAAGGTATCCTTTAAAACTATTCTATTGGGAAAGTTGAAAAAAGAGACAGCCATATTCATAACCAACTCCACGGTACGTATTCCCTGAGCACACTATGAAACCTGCAATGCCTGAGAACAACCTAATCAGACTGATTCTATTTCAAATTTCTTAATGAAAACTTTACGTGGTCAAGAGATGAGTAAAACCATTCAGGATTCCCACCCCTAAGTGCCTGTGAATAAATCTTTCTGGCTCTGATTTCTGAAGTGAAACATACCTTTAAGTTTGCTCTCAGATTCCTTCAGCTTTGTTTTCAAATGACGTACTGTAACTTCTTTCTGCTGCAGAGGAGTCAAATACTGCTTTGGATTTTGTGGCTTAATGCTGTAATTGTCACCACAAGAAAAGTATCTCCCTGATTGCCTGAAAAGAAAAAAAAAAACCCAAACGATCGCACACCATCACTCTTGCAGTTCTCCAGTCCTGGCAAAAAGAAAAACATTCCATAGACTGATAAAAAGCTTCCCTCATTTGGGGCTCCTCAGTGTCCACACAAGTGACTCCCTCTGGCCAACCCAAGTACTTGAGGAAACGGCTGATTTGTGGCTATAGGGCAAAGTTTAGTGTTTATTGTGCTTGGGTTGCAGCGCCATTACATCAAATGAGACATTTAACTTCAAAATCCCTAGCCATCCCCTCACCCAAAATGGCTGCTGTGCCCAAGAGCAGGCAGCCAGGCCACTGGCACCCAGTTGCCTCCTCCTCCACTCCAGCCGCTGCCTGTTGCTGTCTTACCTGACTGCATCTCCCATGCTTGTTATGAACAAACAACAAAAAATAACCAGCTGGCTGATCTGGCACATTGACAGTTTTTGTTCTCTAAATACAGCTTGCTCATTTTTTTTTTTTTTTTTTTCCTTTCTNACAGCTTGCTCATTTTTTTTTTTTTTTTTCCTTTCTCATATCACCGTTGTCATCAGTGCAAGGGCTGCCCGAGAGCACAGTGTTACCCAAATTGTTTTAAAACTCACAGTACTGATATTGTATGTATTATTAGCTGCAAGACCTTCCATAGTAGTTTCTCTCTGCACTAGCAACACTTGCACTGTTCAGGAAAAATGGCTTTGCTCACTTGTGAGAGAAAGATCTTTTGCTTCCAGCAGCAGACACATGGACTTCAGGTGCTGAACTACTGCCCGTAGTGCTTGGAGACCTCAAATGGGCTTCACTCCCTGGAAAGGAAAAGGGAAGAGTGAAAACATGAGGGAAATTATCACTGCAAGACTGTTTTCAAAATAACAATGAACCGCAAGCATCCTTCCTTTGTCCACCCTGTGTGAACTTTAAAAGTTGCACCAATTTTCAAACATCCCTGAGGACAAGCGCTGGATTTCTTCAGAACCGGCACTTCAACAAGAACAGAACCACCATTTGGACCCAAACCCCTCAGGCTACAGAAGCCATTTTAGGACGCGGCTAGGAACATTTGTTGTGACAAGCTGATTGCTTTCTTGCAGCCACCAATACATGGATGAGGCTGCCCACGTGTCTCCTTCAGGAGCACAGCAGTTAGGAGCACATAACTGCCACTGTCGATTTCTCTTGCTTTAAACCCTATGAAAACAGTAGGCGCTGGGAGGAATCTCCCGATTTCTGCCCGAGACCCCGAATTGCAGGTGGCCTGTGCCACCAGCCCAGAGCTGAGCAGTTTGTGATTTAGGACAGATGGGATTCAGGCTTTTGCCTTTTACTTGCCCATTCCTCCTTTGTAACTCGCAGACTTCTTTTTTTGGACCCTCCACTTTTGCTGTGATGTCTGGGTGCTTCCTGCAGCCTGAGAATCTTCTGAAACAAAAGGAGATACGTGTCTTGAGAGGCCACAGCCCAGCCGCTGATTGCCTACGTCTCTACTAAGCAACATCAACAAGAATTGTTTAAAAGGGGGTGGGTCATAAAATTTGTGACACAGCATGAAAAGACTGTTTTTCTAGGCCACTGTAATTTAGCAGGACCTTGTAGATTTGGGTTCAAAAAACATGAAATGCTTTAAAGCCGAAACCCTCTTTGTAGCTGCTACTTTGCTTACTCTTGTTCGGAAGAAATACTTGGCGATTTGAACAGGTTTTCTGCATCAAGTGAACTGAATTTGTTTACATTCAAACTTCAAATCTAAAATAGAAATAAAACTAAATGGAAAAAGTAGCGCTATGCTAATAATTTTTACCCAACATTTTAAGCATCTTTTGCTCAAGATATTTATATTATCTCTCCACAGTTACAGAGACCCTTTTTCACTTCCATGCCATTTAGTTTGCTTATGTCCTAAAAAAATCTTCATTCCTGCTGACTAACAAAATTCACGATGCTGAATGAGATGATACAGAATCTCCCTGCGCAATGCTAGGTGCCTTGGGCAGCCGTCCTCAGAAACAGGACAAAGGGGGCCTAAGCTTATCAGGGAGGAAGAGAAAAGGCATCTAATTAGACCTACCTGAAGATCCAAGCGTGATCTTCAAACACCAACTTTCTTCTGTAACTGAACCACTAAGACTGACCTTCCTTTCTGTTAAACAAAAAGAAAAAAAAAACAACAAAGAAAGAGAAATTAAAGGGACAGAGACTGTACTTGGCTTCCATAAGGGTTCGATAAGGGCTAACGGCAGAGTTGTCAGAGACCTGACAAGGAACACAGGAGCCTGGGGTGGGATTCATCTGACTAAACATGGATGTCTCTGATGTAGACACCCATCTCCGAGCCAACCTTGGTCCCATTTTTAGGCAACGCCACATTAGTCAGTATAACCAGTGACTTCAAGGTACTGCTTCCTCTACTAAATGCTTATCTATTTTGTCAGAAAGACTGCGCACTAGATTCCCAGATTTTATTCATTATATCACCTTTAAAAGAAAAGAGGAGCTTAGTCCACTTGTGCAGGCAGAGACGATTCCAACTATATTACAGATACACAAGTGAGGTCAGCTAAATCACAGTCCATCTCTGCTCTCTCCCATTTGGCTCAAGACTGTGAATTTAGGCCTCTCTCACCTCGAAAAGAGCTCCCGTAACCCCCAGAAGAAGGGAAATTGCAGATTCACCTATTAAAGCTGCTGCACTTCCTATGAGCAATGCAACCAGCCGCTGGACCAGAGGATGAGAACCAGTGGCCAGCTGCAGCCCACAGCTCCTGAAGGGCGTCTGAGGAGACCCGTAGGTTCAAATCTCAGCTCTTCTCAATCACAAAGACCCAGGGTCACAGGAGCTCCAAGGGAACCTACTGGCTGTGCTGGGTTCGTTGACCCAACTGTGAGGGACAGTTCAAAAACTGCCATGGAGACCCAAACATTGCGAAGCGTGCAGGGTGGGG
Source organism: Burhinus bistriatus (assembly GCA_013397275.1). Lineage (NCBI taxonomy): Eukaryota > Metazoa > Chordata > Aves > Charadriiformes > Burhinidae > Burhinus > Burhinus bistriatus. The sequence goes on along the minus strand of VYXH01002462.1, from coordinate 10,149 downwards.
CTGTGCTATGCAAATGACGGAGCCCCCAAGAGCCGCTTCTGCACCACTGCCATCCACCAGACCTCACAGCACCGATTGCTACAACACACCAAACCTTCGCAGGGTGATGCCCCTCCACGCTCAGCTCTAGGACGCAAGCTTTGAGGAGAGCATGGGCCTGAACCTGGCCACGGCACCCTCGCTCCTGGAGGGTGGGATGTGCATGCTCCTGGGCTCCTTCAGTAAATGGGCCCAAGGGTGCCCGTGTCACCACAAGCACGAAAGTAAAGATGAGAACTTTTGCCAGAAATGCTGAACACAGTCAGCTGATCAGGTGCCCTTCTCAAATTATGATGCTCACAGACATTGAAATACAAGTCCATCTCTGTGTTACTTTAAACATGCAAGCCTGTTAGAAGTTAGGGACACAACCCTTGGCCAAGATTCCCTTCTTCATCCACGTGTTTTTGGAAGTTTATCAGTACTTTGCAGCTTGCAGACCCAAGTTTTGAATCCTTGCACTGAGCACTCTAATGGAAGTCAAAAAACGAGATGAGAAGGACTGTCAAAGAAAGCAAACCGGTTCCCACTGTTCCTAACAAGATGTGGCCATGTGCTGCAGAAATTCATCGTGGATCTCTGCAGGAGGAGTACACCAAGAATGTGACTATGTAGAAGTTTTTAGGCTCCTGTTTATTCCATTACCAAAATGTAGGACCCAACACAGCATCTCGACACAAAACTAGGACTAGTGCTCCTTCAGTTTTTTGCACCTTTTTGCAAGGCCTTTTCCTGCAACACATTTTCCATTGCTTTTAATATTGCATAAATGAATTGCATCCACAAGAGGGAACGACCTGTAAAATCCAGCAATGAAAAGGCTCGTAACTTCCTCCTGGAGGGGACGTCATGTGTCTTCCTTAATGTTCCTGCCCTCTCCATCCTTTCCTGGGAAAGCAGGCACAGATTTTAAGCAAAATTCACCTATAATGCTGCTGTGATTTGGATTTAATGCACAATAAAACCCATTACCAACTCTCCCAAATGAATAACACCTTCATGACTATAAATCTTTCAGAGGTTTAGCAAGATGCAGTGATAATGCAGTCCAGGATTAATATGGTTCACCTTCAGCCTAACCCTAACTTCTACCCTAACCCGAAATGGAACCAAAATGAGTGTAAGCATAATCCTAACCTTACCACGTGACCCTAACCCTATTGAGAGTAACCCAAGCTGTAAACCCTTACCCCCACTGTAATGACCCTCAAAGCCTAATTTGTAAACTCAGTGGTCTTACACCAAAGGTTCCCATTTTAACCCCTGTCACGGTGGTAATGGTAGGGTTGCAGTGGCTCTAAGGTGTAATGGGTGTAAGGGGAGTGTTCATTGTTAGTGGGTTTTGGGTGGTTGGGTTGAGAAATAATTTTAACCTAAGTTGTATAATTAATCGATTAGTTTGCGTAATGAGAAATTAATTTGTATTCTAATTGGAGTAACGAGTGGTTACAATAATCTGTTGTAATGACTATTCTAATCGGAGATTACTCTCACTTAGAATACTAATTACTCTTTATATATGAGCTACAATAGCACAAATAAAGTCAAAATAGTAAGTCTGGTGCAGCAGTAGAAAATGGCACACTCCCTGGGAACATTTTTTTATTTTTTAAATTCTTTGGATTAGTTCCTCCCAGGAAGTATGCCATTTTTACTGCTGCTAATTAAAATTCTTTCAATTTCGAGTCAGGCACACAACTCAATGACAAGGACTGACAGACACAAAATATCGAACACAAACAAAAAAAACCCCAAAGACAAAAAAAGACACGGGAGACAAAAGAGAGCAAACCAATCTTTACTAAAGTTTTATTACATCACTTTTATTATAGAGCTTAGAACTCTCTTAAGGAGTAATTTAACTACCATAACTAGGTCTGGCAGCAGTACGGGTAATTTAAACACAACCATATTAGCTTTCCGTCTTTACTGCTTAGTTTGATATTTTTCTTATACTACCACACCCAATGCAGAACAGACCTCATCGGCACCCACACCCAGCTGCGAAACCCATCGGAGAAAGGCTGATGAACCCTCCTCCCTTTCCCAACCATCCCCCAGCCCCAAAACTTCAGGAACCCCTTCTCTTCTCCCAAACTGCTGGGGAAGGAACCCCACTCCTTCCCGACAGCTCCCACCCTGTGCTTGCACCCCCGAACCCCCTGCCTTGGCTTCTCCTCCGCAGCTGCTCTTCTGAGCCGTGCCCTGCATCCTACGGGCACCTCCTGTCTCCTGTCTTCCCACGGACTCAGGGCTCTGCTAGAGGCCTACAACATAAGTGAAGTCCTGACGCTTATAATCTACAAGGGACAGGAAAAAAAAGTAAATAATAGGGACAGAAAAATACATAACAGTAAACATCGAAAGCAAAAAAACATTCATCACCATCCCTGGCGGTATTTAAAAGATGTGGAGATGTGGCTCTTGGGGACATGGTTTAGTGGTGGACTTGGCAGTATGTCCTGGTTTGAGTGACACAGGACTAATTTATTTTCTAATGCTTGGGAAAGTTGTACTTTTGGTGGACTCTAGTGTCTGAATTTGTGAAAATATTTACTTTATAGCCAGCTATGGTGTGTGGGTGTCAAGGTCTCAGTGTTTTCAGGCTAGCCAGGCGCAGGGATGAGGAGGAGCGAGACCCGGGCACTTGACCCAAGCTGGCCAACGGGATTATTTCATACCATGAACGTCACATTCAATATAAATTAGAAAGTTTGCTGAGGAGTGGGGGCTCTCCCTTGATGGCGGCGATCCAGAGAACTCCTTGCCCTGGTGCCGGACCCCTGAGGCCTTCCCTTCCTCCCAAAGCCGTAGCGCTCACAGTGTCCGACATTCACTGTCCACTGCTGGGAGTGCACAGCTTCCGACTGATGTAGTTGGCTGAGTATAATCCTTATATATCTTTAGATTGGTATTGGGATCACTATTGGTTCTTTAGTGTTATTACTGTTAATTATTTAGTCTTATTCTATTAAATCAGTTTATATTTCAACCCCTGGGTTTCCTGCGTATCTTCCCAATTCCCCCTTCCTGGGTGGGGAGGGGTCATCGGGTAATAGAATAATTGTCTAAATGACAATAAATTGTTGTGGGTTTCTCAAACCATAACACAGTATTAGGTGTATGGTTGGACTCAATGATCTTAAGGGTCTTTTCCAACCTAAATGATTCTACGAGTCAAAAGAGAGGAAAAAATTAAAATAGAGCAAAAAACCTAGATAGACAGGAGACACAGAAAGAACACTTCAAAAGCAACAGGGTACGGGACAGACTAGAATGAATTAAAAAAATAACAATGGCAAAGTGGATAAAAATAAACAAGGAAAGAAAATTTAAAAGCACGCGTGTACGGGACAGACAGGAAACAATGAAGAAACAGGGATAGACATCCTGAAAAAAGTAGACAGAGAAGAAAAATTTAAAAGTGATAGGATACCGGCGGGGGGCGGGAGGGAACAGAAAGTGCGATAAAAGTACCCTGAGAAAAAAAATTTCAAAACAAAAAGAATTATGAAAGTAAAAAAATTGCAAAACAGGGACAGTGAACTACATAAACATAGGCATAAAAAGAAAATTTAAAAAGCAATGCACTTCATGACAGAACAGGAAAGAACTGAAAAATAGGGATGGAAGCTTGATAACAGTAGATATGGAAGGAAAATTTAAAAAACGATGGTGCTAAGGAAAGACAAGAAAAAATTTAAAAGGTGAAGCCAGTGAAGGGGATAAAAGTAGACACAGAAAGGGCACTTAAAAAAAGGTTTAAGAAAATAAAGGAAAAAATTTGAAAAATAAAGGCAGGGAAGTAAAACCCAGTCATAGAAATAAAATTTTAAAAGCAAAGATACAAAGGACGGACAAGAAAAGCAATGAAAAATACAGACAGTGAACTGGATAAAAGGAGACATAGAAAATATTAAAAGCAATGAGGATGAGGGAAGTAAAGGAAAAAATTAAAAACCAGGGACAGCAAACTAAATAAAGAGAAACATAGAAAGTAAATTTTAAAAGTCATGGGGATTAAGATAGGAAAAGATTAAAAAACAGAGACAGGAAACTAGATAAACGTAGACATAGCAGGTACAGTTTAAAAGCTATAAGGTACACAACAGACATGAAATAAATAAAATATAAGGATAGGGAGCTTGATAAAAGTAGACATAGAAACACAATTTGAAAATCCAAGGGATTAAGAGGGGAAAGAATTATAAAATAGGGACAGCAAACTAAATAAACAAAGACATAGACAGAAAATATAAAAGGTGAGGGCACTAAGGAAAGGCAAGAAATAATAGAAAGTAAACACATTGAAAGGAAAAAAAGTAGGCGTGGAAAGAACATTGGAGAAATTAAAATGCGACAGGGTACAAGAAACACAGGGAAACATTAAAAAATAGGGGGAGAGGGAGCTGCAGAGAGGGAAACATAGAAAAAAATTAATAGGTGAAGTGGTACAGGGCAGAGTTGGCAGAAGAATAACAGGTTTTGGGGAGCCGGACAGGTAGGTGGGCTGGCGGAGAGGGAGACAGAAGCAGGGACAGGGCAGCAGAGCTGGACCGGGACCCACACGAGAGGACACGCGACTCGCCACAGCTCCTGGAACTGGCAGGAGACCTTCACCGCCCCAACGCTTTTCTCTCTCCTCCACCGTGAGGCTTCCCAGCGGCTCACACATGCAGCTGATGGAGGCATCGAGCTCCCGGCACCGTGTGCTGGCAGCACGCTCTGTCAAGGGCAGCTTGGAGGGATCCTTTCTCACTGCAGGGACTGGCCATTCCTTGCTGGAGGCAGCTGCCTGCGGGCCTCCCTTGGATTCCCTCCTCAGCCAGAGCCCCTTTGTCAGCCCCCCCAGGCAGGTGTGCCCAGGCAGCCCCTTCACACAGCAGGGCCAGCCCCATCCTCAGCCTCACTGGCCCCACATGGGGCTGCCCCAGCCCCAGCTGGAGCCCATCGGGAACAGAGACCCTTGCCAAAGCCCCACAGCACATCACCCCCTCCCCTACATCTCTCCACAGCCATAAACTCTGAACCCACGGCCTCAGACACATCCAGGGGCAGAGGAGGCAGGAAAAGGTTATTCATTTAATGCACATAAGAAATCCCAGCAGTGAGTTGGCTACAAGGCTCCGTGCCCAAATGCAGCAGGACAGAGGGAGAAAAGGGAAGAGAAAAGCAGGAGGAAGGACAGAGGGATGTAGAGAAGAAGTGTGGGACAGGGAGCCAGAAAACAGGATGCTGCAACCTAGAGAGGGGCCGGGAGCAGGACAGCCGTGCAGAGAGAGGAGAGCAGAGAGATTGCACAAAAATACAGGGACAGAGAGATGGAAGAATAAATGAGAGAGACAGGGAGGAGAAGAGAGAGGCAGAAGGGACCAGCAGGGCAACAAGATGGAGACAAGACAAGGGATGGGGAAAAATTCTAAAGGCAAGAAATAAAAAATAGAGCAGGGAGCCAGATAGAGGTAGTCATAGAAAGAAAATTTCGAAAAGCCACAGGGTACAAGAAACATAGGCAAGAACTAACAAATAGGGACAGGGAGATAGAAAGAGGGAGATGTAGAAAGAAAGTGTAAAAAGTGACAGGGTGCAGGACAGAGAGGGAAGAATTAAGAATTATAGACAGGGAGATGGCTGGAGGGAGACATAGAAAGACAACTCTGAAAGCGACAGGATATAAGAATCATATGCAAGAATTAAAAAATAGGTACACAGAGCTGCACAGAGGTAGATGTAGAAAGAAAATTTGAAAAGCAATAGGGTACAAGAAACACTGGCAAGAAATTAAAACTAGGTCAGGGAGACACAGAGAAGGAAATGTAGCAAGAAGATTTAAAAAGCAACTGGGTTCAAGAAACATATGCAAGAATTAAAAACAGAGGGATGGAGAGGTAGATAGAAAGTTTGAAAAGCGATGGAGTACAAAAAACATAGACAAGAGTTAAAAAACAGGGACAGGGAGCCTGTTAGACAGAAACTGTGGTGGGTCGACCTTGGCTGGCTGCCAGGTGCCCNGCCCACCAAGCCGCTCTATCGCTCCCCCTCCTCAGCAAGACAGGGGGAGAAAATACAACAAAAAAGCTTGTAGGTCGAGATAAGGACAAAGAGATTACTCACCAGTTACTGTCACAGGCAAAACAGGCTCAACTTGGGGAAAATAATTTAATGTCAATCAAAATCAGAGTAGGATAATGAGAAATAAGAACAAATCTGAAAAACAGCTTCCCCCTACCCCTGTCTTTTTCTCCTGGGCTCATCTTCACTCCTGACTTCTCTACATCCTACCCTGAGCAACACAGGGTGACAGGGAGGGGGGGGGGTGCAGTCAGTTCATCACACGTTGTCTCTGCCGTTCCTTCCTCCTCACGCTCTTTTTCTGCTCCAGTGTAGGTCCCTCTCACGGGGCCATAGGTCCCGCCAGGAGCCTGCTCCAGCATGGGCTCCTCTCCACGGGGCCACAGGTGGTGACAGGAGCCTGCTCCAGCATGAACTCTCCACAGGGTCACAGCCTCCTTCAGGTCCATCCACCTGATCAGGCATGGGGTCCTCCACGGGCTGCAGGTGGATACCTGCTCCACGGTGGACCTCCATGGGCTACAGGGGGACAACCTGCATCATCATGGTCTTCACCACAGGCTGCAGGGGAATCTCTGCTCTGGTGCCTGGAGTACCTCCTCCCTCTCCTTCTTCACTGACCTTGGTGTCTGCAGGGCTGTTTCACACTCACAGTTTCTCTAGCACAGCTTCTGCGCAGCATTTTTTACCCCTTCTTAAATGACCATCAGAGGTGCTACCAGCGTTGCTGATGGGCTCAGCTTGTTCCAGCAGCAGATCTGTCTCTGAGCTGGAACCGGCTGTGCCCAGCATGGGGGCAACTCCAGGTGTCTTCTCAGAGAACCCGCACCTGCCCCCCCAGCTCCACCCCAGATAACAAAACCTTGCCAGGTAAACCCAGTACAACAGGGATTGGCTACAGGGCAGAGAAGGGGGATTGAAAAATAGGGAAAGGGAGCCACAGAGGGACAAAAATAGCAATGGGCTACAGGCGAGAGAGGAGGAAGCAACAGGGAACCAGACTGAGAGATGGAGAAAAACAAATAGTGATGGGCCACAGGGCAGAGAGGGAGGAAGCAGAAAAGGGGACAGCAAAGTGGACCAAGAGAAACTGAGAAATATCAAAAAACCTTGATGAGCTGAAAGGGAGAGACAGAGAAATTAAAGAGTAGGGACAGGGAGCCAGACAAAGAAGGATAAAGGCAAAATGAGCTACAGGACAGAGAGGGAAGAAATTAAAACATAGGGAGAGGGACCTGGAAGGACAGAATCTAAGAAAGAAAAAGTATATCTAGAATATAGGGCAGAGAGAAAGGAATTACAAAATAGGGGCATGGAGCCAGACAGAGAGAGGTGGGGGGGTGGGAATTGTGAAGGGCTAAAAGGCAGACAGGTAGAAATTAAAAAAAATCGGGATAGGAAGACAGACAGATAGATGGAGAGAGACAAAAATAGCGATGGGCTGCAGGACAGAGACAGAGGATGAAAAAGGATGGACGGGGAACAGGACAGAAGTGCAGAGAGAAAAAGAAAACAAGTTAGAATGACAGAGAAAGAGGGAGACTTGGAGAACGAGAGGTGCAGGGAAATGAAAAAAAATGACAACAGTGAGAGAAAGAGAAGGGGGGCCGAGAGGGACTGGAATGCAGAAGAGGGACAACATGGCCCCAGGTGTCCAGGACTCATCGCAGCTCCCACTCTTAGAGCTGCCGGGAAAATTTGACAGTTCAGAAGCATCTTTGTCTCTCTCTCTCTCCCTTCCCCTCCCTTCCTCCTCTGCAGCTCCGGTCGCTTGGTTGTCATCCACCTAAGAGAACAGATCAGTGTCTTGCAGCTCTTACAATATGGGGCTTCCCAGATACATAGCCTCACACACGCACACACTACACAGCTGTACTGTGCTTTTGGTTACGCGTACAGACCCTGCCGTGCACGCTGGTGATCGGATCTACTGAGGACTACACTAAAGCAGATCCTTCCTCACCCGCAGAGGCAGGCTGTCTCCTGTCTGCAGCTCAAGGCAGCTGCCGGCTGGATTCTCTTCATTTTATTCTTCAGCTGCTTTACCTGTTTTTGGCCTTGCCAGCTTCAGCTGCGGCAGCTCCTGTCCACAGCCAGTAAGTGTCCAGCTACCCCTTCTCACCCGTGCTGCTAGGAAAATGAGGCCAAAGGTAACTCACCCAAACCTCAGCCAGATGCAGTCAACAACATGCCCAGAGAGGAACTGACAACTGAGTTCTCAGTGCTGCCTCTGGGAGAGGGAAAGAACAAGCAACTGTTATCCACATTGATGACTGTAGGTCTCCTCAGACACGAGCGCCTCCTTCTGCAGGAGTTGCTGGAGATGCCACTCTTTTCCCCAAAGTGATGCTCGTGGTGCCTGCATTTATGGTGCAATGAAGTATACTGCAGGATCAGCTTGTTGCTGTGAGGACAGGGTTTGGGGGAAGTCTGTGGCTACAGGACAGGTTTCAGGGCAAGTGCTGGAGCTGGGGGCAGCTGCATAGGGTAAAGCAGGGCTGGAGTTGCTTTGTTGAGTTGGGGAGGCACGCAGCACCTTTTCCAGGGGGTGGGAAGGTCTCCAGGTACCCAGAGGAGTGGGGGCAGACATCTCCTGCCCCTCTTCCTGCTTCCTCTCCACTAGCTCTCAGAAAATCCCTGGAAGCTGCCCTGATGGTCCCCGACTCCAACTGACCGTCGGCCTGCTGCACCAGTGGGTTGGAAACATCCTTGCAACTGGTCGGCACTCTGCGGCAGGCATGCTCCAGCAGCACCATCCCCTGGGACTGCAGCCCTTCTACACAGAGGGGCCATCACCATCAGCCTCACCAGGCCCCCCCGGGGCTCCTCCAGCCCCAGCCCACAGCTGCAGCCATGGCCCCGACACCCACTGTGTGACCCGCTCCCCTGGACCCTCCAACAGCCACTCACCAAGTACAAAGGACTACAACCACCCATGAGTGCAAAGGAAACAGTGAGTGTTTATTCATTAATGCATATTATAAGTCCTGGGAATGAGTCTGCTATAGGGGTCAGTGCCTGTACACTCACCATTCCCTTGGGACAACTCAGCAGTCATTATTGGAGCAGCAGATACAGAAAATGAAAATACAGCAATGGGGAGCAGGACAGAGGAACAGAAAGAGAAAAAATAAGGGAGAAGGACTGAGGAGCACAGAAAGAAAGGTACAGGGAAAAGGACAGTGAGATGGCTAAGAAAAGGATGAGGAGCCCTGCAGGGACATGGTGGAAGAAAAACAGGGTCAGGGACCAGGACAGAGGGAGAGAGAGAAAATGATGAGAAGGGAGCAGAACAGACAACTCAAGAGAGAAACTGAATGAGAGGAATAAGGGAGGGTGGAAGAGAAAAAGACAGGGAACAAGCTAGAGGGATGGAGGAAAAAAGAGAAACAGATCAGGACAAAGAGAGGGAGAAAGAAAAACCAGTGCTGTGCGGCAGGATGAGAAAAAAGGCCAGGGGAGCAGGACAGAGGGGAATAATGAGACAACGAGCTGGGCAGGGGGATATAGCGAAAAACGATGGTATAGGCAGTAGTATAGAGATGCACAGACCAAAAAGTTAGGGGGAGGATGGAGGACAGAGAAAATAAGAGAAAAGGGACAGGGAGTGGGGCAGAGGTGGAGAAAGAAACATTAGAGACATCAGAGAGAGGAGGAGAGTGACAGGACCGCGGCAGAGAGATGGAGTAAGAAAGAAAAAAAACAGTGATGGGTAGCAGGACGGGAGGAAGGACAGAACAATCTAGAAACCAGGTGAGGGACAGGGAGCCAGAAAGAGGATACTATGAGAGAGAGAGGGACAGGGAGCAACATGCTGAGATAGAGAGCAAATGAGAGCAACAAAGAGAATGACAGAGAGGTGGAGCATGAGAGAAAACAGGGACAGAGAGGTGAAGCAAGAAATAACAGGGACAGGGAGCAGCACAAAGGCTCAGAGAGAGTAAGAGATGAACGGGAAGGAGGACAGTGACAGTGAGATACAGAATGAATAAAAACAGCGACAGTGAACAAGACAAAAGGGAAAAAGAGAGAAAGAGA
>VYXH01002461.1:95176-142022 GCA_013397275.1 Burhinus bistriatus | reverse complement strand
TCCAAGCCTGGTGATTCTGTGATCTGCACTGGGTGGAGCAAAGTACTGTGGAACAGAGAAAATCAAGATGGTATGATGCTGCTGTGACATCTGATGTGCAAGTTGTAGAGATCCATCTGCAAACAGTTCACTGAACAATCCAACTCACCCTCTGTCTAAAGAAGCAGCAAAGGCTGGGACCTTATGTAACTATCTGCATGAGGTTTAACAAGGCCAAGTGCCGGGTCCTGCACTTGGGNGGACAAGAGGAAACGGGTTCAAGTTGCACCAGGGGAGGTTTAGGCTGGACATTAGGAAAAAATTTTTCACTGACAGAGTTATCAAGCATTGGAACAGGCTGCCCAGGGAGGTGGTTGAGTCACCATCCCTAGAGGTGTTTAAAAGTCGTGTAGATGTGGTGCTTAGAGACATGGTTTAGTGGCAGACCTGGTAGAGTAGGGTCAATGGTTGGACTGGATGATCTTACAAGGTCTTTTCCAACCTAAACGATTCTATGATTCTATCCCAGATCTACAAACTCCGGACAAACACAAACACATCAGATTTAATATTTCATTAGAACAAAATATTCTCAAAATTTCAGCACCATGAATAAATCAGGGAGATTAAAAAAACAAAACCCACAAACACCACCATATCTAGAAGCTGTTTCTTACCTCTATGTCCTGTATGATTTTGGGGTAAAGTGCTCTGTAGAAGGAGTTGGGTGGTGCAGTCCCATCAGGAGGTTTATTTTTAAATAGATATTGTCCCCTGGAAAACAAAGAACACTCCCATTGAACACAAATCATGTTTCAGCATTTTGGAGAAAGGTCCTCCTGGCACTTTGCAAATGGGTAACCACCGCTGAAAGCACAGACAGGTTCATACTCAAACTTAATTTACTCAGTAAGACGGCGTGGTTCCTTGTTTGTTTGCCCTGCAACGCATCAGTGTTGCATTTTGACCCTGAAATACTCACGAAAAATCTGTGCCTAGTCACTCAGGGAAGGGAAATATATTATCTATTATGGACACGAGCCCATTCAACTCAGTAAGAGGTGAGAATGGCTCATGCCTGCAATACACATACCCATACCAGAAGTCACCTTTAAAATCACGTACAAAGAAAACAAAGGAAGACAAGGAACCCTCAAAGTCACTATGCATTCAAGGCTAGCTTTTATCTGCATTAGCAGTAACAGTATCAGTTTTGGTACATGGACATTTTACTGCTACTACTGCATTTTGGTAAGCAACACTTCATCTGTGGTGCCTCCCTCCCTCATTTCAACACTGATTTGGAATACTCATATCCCAAGCTAGATTTTTGCTACAAAAAAAAAATCTGTAAACGGCAATCACTACCTGCTGTGTAAAAAACTTTAATTCCTCATCCTGAAGTTAAGAAGCCACCAAACACGGTGTGGAAGCTAGTAAACCCCACCATGGGCGTACTAACTGCTGTTCTGCCTGGCAACGTGCCTCACAAAATGGAGAGAGGCACAAATGCCTCCGAGTGTAATCCTGGCATTGGAGGCACAGAGTTTATACTGGGCCAGCTCTCCGCCTCCCCCTCCCTTGCTCCATTATGGCATAATTAATTGTTCAATACTTCCTTGCACATTTCTTTCTTGTCCTTTCCATACAGTACACCTTGAAACTCATTTGAGAGACTGTACATTAGCTGCCCTGATGTACTTGAACTAGGGAAATCACAATGAACCAAAATTTTTAGGTTATAGGGCAGTAGCAAACTATAGGACTAAACAAACAAAATAAGAAATGCTCAAGAAAAGAACTTTTGATAATTCTTTAAATAAAGTACTTCAAGTATGACTTGAGAGAAAGGTGTTTTCCACTTCGGACAGAGCAATCATCTGAGTTTTCAAATACAGTGAACAGCAGCCGCTCATATGGGGACAAACATACATGAAGAAGGGACACATGGATGCAGGCAAACCACTAACGAGATGGTTGCCTATTTAATGTGATCCAGTCTGGAAGTGCATACAAGAAAATTAAAATTGTTGGCACAGGAAGACGAAAAATGCTTTGGAGATACAAATAATACCTAGGATACATCCTGGAAGACTTGGGGTAGGTCTATGAAATCTGTATACTAGGCAATGTGCCTGAAAAGCTGCCGATTGTTTGCAACTCTACTAGCTGACCTAATACAAGGTCTTGTTGCTACCTATGAGCCCTGCTTTGCTGCATGTAGAGTCAGTTGTTTGCAATTCAGCTAACGGATTGCTTGGAATTTCCATGGCATCCCACTGGCCATTGTGCTGTGGTTCTGGGATAAAAGGAACTATTGTTTGCAGGTTTTGATGACTGGCCAATTCAATCAAGTATTCAGATGGACACAAACATGCCCAGATTTTGGGCTTCTGTTTTATATTTCTCTAAATCTGTGTAACCCTTATTGTTCCCTGACAAGCTGTCAGTGAAGGCTACCGTCCTGCGGAACTGGGTGTTTCTGTTGTAAACCACGAGCCGTCAATGCTGAAATCGGGAGCCCATGTGCAAAGTGAGGAGCTGTAAGCACATAACATCAGCCATCTCTCATTCTGAAGTGTCCAGCTAGTCACCTCCTTGTGCCATGCACAGCGCTGGGGTTGATGACAAGCTATAAAGCTCTATATGGCAGAGATGCAATTACACTGGATATTTCTTGTCTGCCTCTCTTGACCACCCCGCCATGCCTGCAGTTGTATCTTCTGGAGTAATCAGAGGGCAATCTGAAAGGGTACACCTTGCTCCTATTGTATTAAAGTAACCTCCAGGACACAGTGTAAACCTGAAGAAGACGTATAGTAACAGGGTGCGACTGTCCTTTGAGGTGAGAAGCAGGATTTTGCAACTGGTTTTTAGCAATGTCATGTGTCTGTATCACTAGCAATCGGTGCTAATGTTATTTCTAAAATCTGGAGGGAGCAAGCTGAGAACTATCAGCTGTGATCTCTGACAAGATGTAGAGAATGGCTAACGTTCCACAGAACAGAAAAAACACAAATGTAGCTCTTGCATTTTAAAAAAAGGGAAGAAGGTAGACCCAAGGAAATGGCAGACCATCCAACTCAACTGACAGTCTGGCAGTTCTGGAGTACACAATCAATCATATGAGTGCCTAGAAGACAACAAGGTGACAAACAACAGGCAACACTGATCAATCCAGAATACACTATGTCAAACTGACCTAATTTCTTCTTACAGGCTATTCTCATGACCTAGCCAGAGAAGTATGATCTTGGAAGAGCTCAAGGGTGGACACACAAACGGCTGGAAAGTACAGTTAACTGACAGTGCACTGTCAAACAGGCAACTAGGATCTTGCATGGAGTTTGTCCTAGATGTGTCATTATTGAGCATTTTCATCAATTGCAAAGAATGGAACAGGGAGTGCATTTATTACTTGGTCAATGATACTAAAGCTAGAAGCTACAAGCACTTTGGAGAACAAGATTAAACTCATAATGCTCCTGACAAAACAAAGAAATACCAAGCAATCAGCAGAATCTAATTCAATATGGACAAGTGCTAAGTTCACCACTTAGTAACATCATAAGCATGCAAGATGAGAAATAACGGCTAAGTAGAACTTCCACAGAAAGGATAATTAAAAGTTTTCTAACAGTGTTATACCACTCTTAAAAAAATGCACATGTTCTACTGGAAAGCATAAAATGAAGTGTCCTCCATACGGCATGCAAAGCAATGCTTCCCACAACACCAAATTCGGGTGATGCCTTGGCAGAGTAAGACACCCAGCGGATTACACCATCCTCCAAGAATGGAGTAGAGTAATTGGGGAAGGTCTAAACAGAGAAAACCAAGAATGACAAGAGCACAAGAAAACACAGGATTATGGTTGGTTAGTGCATCCAATATGCAGGAAATATGATCATCTTCCAACATGCAAAAGATTACTGCAAAAAGGAGGAGAAACTGTACTGTGTGTCTGTGCAGGCTAAATATAACGTGCCACACTGTAGCTAGGAAGACACCTTAGATTTTAGGAATATCTTTCTAACACTAAACTTAGTGAAACAGTGGAATTGCTTGCCCAGGCACGGGCTGGAGAATCTCCATCAGTGAAGGTTTTTAAGAACAAGTTAGACGAACATCTGGCATAACTTAAGAGAAAACTGGTTCTGCCTTTGGGAAACAAGAGAGACTAAATAACCTCTCAAGGTTCTCTTCAGACTTACTGTGACCTCAACAATGCAGAGTAAAAATAGAAGTCCTGGAGAGAAGGTGGCACTAAAAGGAATGCAAAAGTTATCACTGTCATGCTTGTGTTTATTTTACACATTTTATAAACACTACAGTATTGGAAGCACATCAACATAGTATTTATTTTTAAAGGACACTTCATAATCCTGATTTACTAGCCTTTACTTTTTGAGACAAACAGTATAACAAAATTAACCGTAAAACAGGAGTCTTTGTTTGCAACTCTGTATCTTTTTCTTTTTAATAGCAACCAAAACGCCTGAGCTGTCACTTTTATCTTGTTTATGAAATATTCATACCCAGCTTCCTTTCTGCCAACATCCTAGGGACACCCTTGGAAAAGAAAATTATGTATTAAAGGACATACCCCTGAGAGGGAAAGTTCTAATGAAATGTTAACAGAGCAGCTTCAAACTTGAGTGAGACCCACATTGTAGTAAGGCTATTCCAGATGATTATTAACTAATCTATCTGCATTTCTAAAGTCCCCTATTCTCCGTGGTACCTACCCTCAGCTTCCAGTTTGAAAATTAAACAGATATCTAATAGTGAAAATCTGCTGAGGAAAACAAACAGACCTATCAGGAAACAACTAATTCATAGCACATGCTGCCCCACTGCCACCCCTAAAAAAGCTCTTCTGCTCTGAACTGCTGACTAGTTCAGTGTTCCCCTGGGGCATACACAGCTTCTTAATTTGAACCAAATGACAGCTGGGCATAAAAATCTGTGTATCTCACTTGTCACAGCGGGATAAGAGCGTGATCAGATGAGGAAGGTGAGGAAAAAGCCCCCACATTGCCTCCATAACCAAATGATGCCCAAAATCCCCAGCCCCTGAATTTTGATTTAAGCAACTGTCAGGTTTGGAATGAACATGATGTTTAAGGGTGCTAAATAACCCTCTTCAAACGTGGTTTGAAACACACAGCACCTACTGTCCTGAATGGGGGCAAAAGAGGTGAAGATGCAGTTCCCTCACCATCCTCTCCTCTCTGACAAGCCCCTCCACAGGGAGTCTGTCCTGACCATTCTCTCAATGAGCTTCTTCCACAGCATGCCGTCCGACGTCACCCGGTACCACTCCTTGCACACCAGCTCAGCAGCACACAATGATTTGGCATCCAGGTATGACAGAATGTTCTCAGCAATGTGATCTAATCCCCGAGCTGGGGGAGGAAAAAAAAAAAAAGGATTATTTGCTGGGGAGATATGGAGTTTAAAACAACTCCCCTTGATAGTACAAAGATACCTTCTCTTTCCACCTACTCTTCTGCATGCAGAGCTGGACCAAATGCACAGAAGAGCATTTGCAGCTAAGTTCAGGAGTGAACAGCGTTCTCCAACTTCCTTTGGATATAACACAACAAGTCATTAAAAATAATAAAGAATCCAAGAAGTCATTCCAATCTATTTCGATGGGTTTTAGCACTAGGGGGATATTCTATGGATGGCATTTCCAACTCAGCGACGCAGCCCCCAAAATCTCTCTATATTAGGACCATTTCTCATCTCACTGCTACAGCTGTTCTCATGTTCCAACGGCTCAAAAGCTGTTTTTGCTAAAGCAGTAGCTTTTAAACGTAATGAAGAAAAAAATATATATTCCCAATGTGTGCCCTGAAGGGTAGTGGTACCTTTAGACATGGGGGAGGGAAAGATATGCAGATGCACAGGGAAGTGGAGAGGAAAGGAGAGGCTGTGCAAGGAGAAAGTGAAGCCGGTTTGCTAGTTTCATTTATTTTAGTGGGTGGAGGAAAAATATGCACCAAAATGGTACAATTTGCAAGTATTTTCCAGTGTGAATACCAGGAGTGGCTTTGTTTCAACATGGCTGGAGTGAAATGTAAAGCAATTGCCTGATTAGCACCGAGCAGCCCAATGTAAAGTCTGAATAGCTGGGGGCCTGGGAAGGTTATGCTATGTTTCTGAACTGGATGGATATATCCAGTAAAAACGTGCCCTTACCCACTCAAATTTAATCACCAGCAAGACTTCAGGAAAATAAAATGCCTTTTAAATGAGATGCTGCATAAATACAGCTTCTCTTGAAGGCTGTTTAATTCACTAGTGAGACACACCATCAAGAGAGAATCTCACTTCACTGGTCAAATTTCAGAGCCTCTGTGAAAGTTGTAGTTTAGACCCCATCATCCCTCAGGCATAACGTTCAGACCAACCAAAAAGGAAGCATGGCAGATTGGTATTTCATGCATCTTCCTTCTAGTTCACATTTGGAACAGAGTTAAATACGTCTTTTCTTGCTTTTAAAACAACAGCCTCAAAGACCGGGCCTTGCTTGTGACAGAAAGAAAAAGTAGCAAGTGCATTTTTACAGTCACATGTCTGTACTTCTGCAAACCCAAACTAGGCGCAATCAGCTGATGCTGATTAGTGTTCATGAGACACAAAAGGCCCAACCTTTGTTTTTGTTAATCGAAAGGTCTCAAAATTATCTCCCAATGCATGAAAATGAGAAAACTCGGCATGCCTGCTCTCGCTCCTTTCAAACATGCTAAATTTATAATACACTTTGGGTGAGACATTCTGCCCAGCGTTTTATGCTTCCATTCACACATAGAAAAAGCATGTGAATGATACCATGCACAACCAGAGAGTGCAGGAAGAGGCCTGACATTTCTTATCTTTATAGATGCAAAATTAGATGTCAACCTGCAAAATAAAAGCATCAGCAGCCTTTATTATGTATTTAATCTGAAAAGATATATACAGCCACTATGTACAATTCTTTATAAGAAGGAAAAAAAAGAGTGTGTGTAACTTTAGATTGACTCTCCAGCAATTCGTGGAAAGAAAGATACAATGTTTTAGTGAAAGTGAACTGGAATTTGCAGGAATTCTGCAATTTGGTAGGGCAGACGTGGACACTGTGTCCCCCTGCTTCCCCACTCTGACACCTGCGGCCCTGAGCTCCCATATTTGCTGTCCCAGTCTGTGTTGCTTCTAATGGGCCCAAAGACATTTACAGACCCACCAGAATATTTACAAATGCCTGCCTGTGTAGTATCCATACTGGTGGCTTTATGCAAGCAGCATGACAACAAGAAATTATTTTATAAGGGGAAGAGACTGGTGGCTTTAAGAAGAAGGGCTACACTGCATAAACTGGGCACAGCAATCTTCACCCACAAGTCTGCCTCTGATCCACCTGCCCTTTCTGGATCATCAGTAGTTGCACTTTAGATCTTGCTGCAATGAGGTAGTATAACTACTTCCATGACCGTAAGCCACCCTTTGGCATTGATCCTAGACCCTTCCCAGAGAAGGAATAACTAATGTTTTGGCCTCTTCTTCTCACATATATAATAAGTGGAAGGGCAGAGCTATTTTGGCCTGGCTGCAAACTCAATTTTATTATTATGTTTCTTAGGAACAGCACAACTCACTGAGACATATAACTAACAAAGCATCGCTTCCTTGAAAAAGAGAAATCTCTGCTCACAGAAGTTTTTGCCAAATCGATGTGAAACAGGATTAGCCGTTCAGTCCCCCATACCAACAAGAATGTTTCACTTATTTCACACATGAAACCCTTTTAAAAATGACTTTCCTCATAAAAAATGTTAAACAGCTTGGAAATGCTAAGCAGAGACCTTATTTTTCAGAAACAGAACAAAGTTCGTTAAGTACACAGTTAAGCTGTATTTTTCAAACAACCTTAATTCTGTCCAAAGTACTGGGAAAATAGTCTGAGCCAATTTTACTCTATATTAGTAAAGCGTGCTCATGATCTAAAATTATCTTTAATTCTGGTCATTCTTTGGGACAGTGCTAGGAGGACAGAGATAAGATGCCTCATGATTTTGAAGTAGCTTTATTGTTTTATTTACTCGAGGGGGAGAGCAGGAGAAAGTATGAAGGAGTAAAAATGAAACCAGAATACTGAACCCTTGAGAATTTCAGAAAGCTTTCAGGGTTTTTTTGATTATGTGACTTAATTTGAAATTTTAAGTTCATCACTCTTTCCTAGGCAGCTTCTTACCTTGCCCTTACCCATTCCGCTCATTAGAAACCCGCTTATACTCAGGACATCCTGCACAGAATGCAGAGCCTGTGCCAGTGTAATTCCTTGCCATTAATTTTCTCCCTTAGAGCTATATTCACTAGGACATTAGCACTTTGCAAATATGCACGTTGATGCACATACATTTTTTAAGCACACAGTTCCCACAACTATTCAAATACTCAGATATGATTCCTATCTGTTCTGCATTCCGAGACAGTAGAATTAGCTGCTTCCTCGGTAACTGAAAAGACCCCTAACAAACACAGTATTGTGAAGAAATTGAGTGCTTCTGAAAATATTTATAACATTTGCCCGAGATTTTCAGAAAAAGGCCTGTAGGATGAAATTAAGCAAGTGCAAATGAGATGTGTTGGTTTGCTTTGATGGAGCTTTGTGGAGAAAGACCTGAAAAAATTGTGTATGTAACTATACATATACTTCCACTTTAAAAGTGGGGAAACCAATGCACTTTCAAAATACTCCCTGCTTTTCTGAAACAGAATAGCTCCACAAGTTGTAATGCTGCTCTAAGTACATGAGATTATTGCCGCTGGACTACTAAAAACTAACATAAAGCACGTACTTAGCATAACTAAGATTATTTTTTTTAATGCTACGACAGTCATTTGATTACTGGGCACAATGAGCTTAAAAATCCAGTGAGTCTACATATTTAACTTCATAGCAAAACTCCTGCAGTGCCTTTATGCTTTGTGCAAGTCACAGTTAAACATGCTTTTTTCCATCTTTAAACCCTAGAACTCAAATTTCATGTTGAGAAATCCCTTCTGAAGAATGATCAAATGACCGGATTGAACAAATTGTCAGAGTTCAGCACTTCTCCAAAGGTATTCACAGAACAAGCTTTTGGCAAGAAACTCCTCTGTTCAACTAGCTATTTAGAGAGAACACCTGTAGCACTTCTTGCTCAGGTCCATCTGAAACTAAGGAACTATAGCATGGGAATTCTCATCTATTAACTGTCTACCTATTTATCTACAGAGGTACAATCTACTGGTCTGAAAAAAAGACCAAAGAGCCAGGAATTTTTGTCTGGTTCTGAAACTCTATTGCTGTATATATTTTATCTCCCACTGCCTCAGTCTTCCCATCTATAAGACAGGGACAATACAAAACTGCACGTACACTATTTTATGTGTGCATTCTGTAGGATGCACCAAATGCCACATCTCAGAACATCTGGGATAATATTCTTAATGGAAAGCACTACAGAGGTGCAAAAATTAGAACATTTCCATCCTTTAATCTCATGTCCTCCATTTTCTATTAGCAGTAAACACATAATCAAAGCGATGGTTTCAGGAAGGTATTTTACTAGGAAAGAGAAACCAAAAAAATATCTAAGTAAGAGAAGGGAAAACCTCAGCTGAGCAACCAAAAAGAGCAGTAGTTTTAATTTTAGAAATTTTCTTTATTCCTGCATCGTTGTGGGCATTAGGAGTGCAACCACCTGCCCTGTGGCTTGCAATGACTGTCCTTACAATACATATAATGAGCTACAATTTACTTCTAGCCAAACCATGTTGGTATTAGATCATGCCTTGAGAGACAGTAGGAATACAAAATAAAATATTACTACATTTCATACTGGTACAGAGCTTTTCTTTCAAAAGCTATCATCTATTTTGCAAACTGACCCTAGAAGAGACCTCTCCAGCAGGGTAGACCAGAGCAGAATAGTTTTCTGAAAGACAAGACGGAGGAGCAAGCTCCCTCCGCCTGCAGAAATACCTGGCAGTGCAGTGATGAAGTCCCGCTGTAACATGGGTTTGAGGTATGAGTTTATATGTCCGTGCTGGTAGTGACACATCTGGGAGATGAGGTGCTCCACAAACTCCACCTGGTCAGACTCAGACCACTGTTCAAAATACTTGACGCAGAGTTCCTTCTCCTTCTCATAGCTTGCAGACAGTTTTCTTTGCTTGGGCACAATCATACTGGAAGTGCCATTGGCAAGTTTCGTCTGTAAACAAGGAAGGAGAGAAAAGCTCAAATCATAGATATGAAAAGAAGTTTAAGTTTTATGATTTTTGGGGGGAAAAAAAGCAGAAGGAAAAAGCACTTTGATACATAAAGTTGGCCGAGGCCATGTATCCTATTTGGTGCTGTCAGTCGGAGCACAGGCACCGCAAGCTGTAACCCCTGCAGGACGATGCATTGGCTCATGCCAGAGCTGCACACAAAGGACTCTGGTTAGATGGGAAACCATGAGTGGCAAATTAACACAAACACAATTTTAGTTACATCTTGCAGATAGTAAAATGCATTTGGATTCCTAATCTACAGCTACCAGTTACTTCAACGCACCAACAGAAAACTGCATTTGTATTCTGGTTTTCTTTCCTAAAGAATGGACTGCTGCTAAAATTCACAGGAAATACATTAAACGGATGAGAAAAAAAAAATGATAGTCCTTTTTTTGAGTATAAAATTGTACCTTGAGAGCAAAGCCAGCTAAAACACACGCTGATATTTGGTACATAGTTCTTTCACAGAGTAAGAGATTTTCAACTTTCTGAGCACTGTTAATATCTTGTCAGAAGGACTCAGCTCAAAGAAGAACTTCAGGGACAAAACAAAACACTGACATTTCAATTTACTACTTGATAGCAAGACATAATTTCTGCTTTCTAAGCGATTTAACTGGAAAAAAAGTGCACATTTTGCATTGCAAGGAGATCCTTTGTCCAAGTAAGATTAACTGTTTTTGCTAGGAAATTATTTTTTTCCCACAGTGGTGAAATAGTTCGTATTAAATGCTGAAAACATGTGATTTTTTCTCTTTCACTGCAATGGTTTAACACCAGACAGCATTGTAACAACAGTCAATATTATTACATCATTTTTATTTATAAAATACATTTAGAGGTGCTCTATTAATTATCAAGTAATTAGAAACAAATCACACATATCAAAATACACAACACATTGATGCAGGGATGCCACATTTCTTTTCTACGATGATAATTCCAGGCATAAACCTCACCAGGAAACTTTATTGACTTGAAGCTGAAAAAACTAGTACCTAAATCTCTCTGCAAAGATATCTAATGATCTAAAAGAAATCCATGAATTAACCAATTTTACAGGAAAAGAACAAACAACAAAAGAGCCTTTTTTCAGCAAGTGCCAAAACAGTGGATTAGTTAGACACCACTAAATCTAGTTACCAGAACTGGGTTTAGAAAGCAGGAATTCCTCAGTTCTCAGGAGTAAATAATTCCTGTATTTCAATACACTCCCCAACCCTGACAACAATCCTGAGTTTGAAACACCAAAAACCTCGCAATTTCAAAATTTACTCAACTAATCACCATTTACATTTCATTTTCTAAAGAAAATTTCTAGCAGAGCTGAACACAGTGTAGAAAAAGACAGTAATCAGCTGCCATTTTTAGCAAGTAGTTTCTTCCATTTCTGAATTATGGTTTGACTTCAGTTTCTTTGAGAACGCAGAACACGGAGATCACATCATCAGTGCTCAATTCCACAGCTCAGTGTTTTCAACCTTACTTTTATCCCCACTCCTCCCTGCGAATTTCTGTATGTGTCCAGTAAGATCATTTGGTCCTCACATGGACAGCACTCACTGCAGGTGAATCACAGACCCAGTTACGGGGCAGAAGGAAAGAAATACTCTCTCTTGGGCCAACTTTTTATACAGAGAAATCTCTAAAGGGATCGTGCGCTTGAAGTCCTAGGTGTGAAAGGCTGGAGTTATTCTAGCAAAGTCCAGAGTAGGCAACAGCCTGGCAAAAAATAATTACCAATGGACTGCACTGAACACAGGTCTTAAGGGATTCCGGTCATTTTTGCTGCAGTTAAGCTGCCTGCAAAACAGACACCCCTGTAAAAATGCTGGATTAAGACAGCAGAGAGACGTTGTTTTCTACAAGCTTGATCTCATTTCATTTCTCATTTCGTTTGCTGTGCTTTGTCTCTACAAAGCATTTTTTAAAAACCTTTACTTCTCCCTTTTAATTTGAGAAATTGTGAAGTCTGACAAATATGCTGAGCTGGAGCGGAGTAGACAGCCGATGTGCAAAGACCACAAAAAGGCCAACTCCTTTCACAGGGTGCCACCATGTTCAGGCCCTTCCTTGCCTCCCGAGCACCTTTCTCCTAGCAGCCTTCAGCTCCCCAGTTACCTCTAAAACATTGGTTTGGGGTATCAAACAGAAGCTGCAACATCTGCAAAACAACTAATGGCTTATGTGTGTACAAACAGATGGCTTAGATGGGAGAAAGTAACCCATTTTGCCTGGATCCCAAGTGAACACAGGCCTCTTGGGTGGCAATAATGAGTAAATTAAAGAGTCCATTGACCATCACTTGGAACAGCTCTGGAAGTGAAACTCCAGATTTATATAGTGGATATGCTAAGAAAAGCACTATATATATTACAGTGTTTATGTCCAAATTAGTGGACAGGGGAACACTGTATTTTTTAGGTTCATGAGCATACTTTGGCTGCGTTCTGACAATGTTAACTTGAGACCTGGTTTGCACCCTTGCCTGCTCTGGTTTCCCATCAAAAGCGGCAAGGACAAGCCCAAAGGTAGCCATGGTGTGGCCAGCAGGTCCTGCGGTCTATGCAAGCAGGGGACCAGGCGGACAGGGCAAGCCACAAACACATCAGTTCTGCAGAGTACAGACAAATTCACAGGGCTCCCAAATCACTCAATCACAATACATGCTGACATGCCTCCCCCAGACCATCTGTAGCTACAGTTTAGAACAAAATTCCAGAATTTCAATTTGAAGATTCCTAAAAATCCACTGGGGGTTCAGTGAAAAAGGCCTGCTATTAAAAAAAGCCAACAACAAAACACTACCACCAAGCACCTGTATTATTAAGTGTTGGGGCGGGGGGGAGGATGGTTACTATCTGTAAGAGAATCGATTTGGCTTCCTGAGAAACCCTAATGACTCGACCACTCTGATCAACTGCCTCAAGTTCACTACAAACCATCTCAGAACAGTATCAGCAACTACTTCCTGGAGCACGTAATTGTCTACAGCCTCTTCCCTCTCTCTCCTGGCACAATAACCAGGCCTCACTTGAAAAAGAACTGTCCCACATGCCATTCATACTGCCAGGGTAAATACCCATCCCACGGTCACGTTTTTTACAAGCTTCACTTCCAAAAGTGGCAGAGAAGAATAAGCACTGGTAGTCCGTTACCTGGGAGGACGCGTAAGTACACCAGAGCAAACTACTAACTCGGAACAGATAAAGCTTTTCCGACTCCCTTTCACAACCCCCCCGCAAGCGAGGGCTGAGAGGTGCCCCAGCTGGCTCTAGGCACAAGTACTCATCTGCAGGAACAGTAGAGGTGTCCTCCTACAACGGTATGTCTGAGCTAGTGAGCTGTGCCAGGAAACCCAGGGGACTGAGCGCCTCAGGTTGGTACTAGCTCAGGGATCTACGTACTATGCTCCACTGCAGCCCATAATTACAAGACCATTTCTCCAAATGGCTACATTTAACACAAAGCACATTTGTATGCCCAGTGAAGTAGAAGAGGACTAATACATGAAAGGACTTTAATCTAAATAATGGCTTGCAACTATAGGAAGGTGCAATATTTCAACACAGATAAATAAAGCCTGGATAAATCTACTGCTCTGCATGTAACACAAAGCAGCCATGGTGTATCACAGCTGTAACCCATACACAACAACCAAGGTTACTTTTGGGTTTGTTCAGTACAGGGGACCAAGGAGCCTCCTAAAGCACACAAAAACCACACACAAGCACAGTTCTCTGATTCTAGCATAGGTATAGTGTTTCCCCACCCATATGAGTGGTCACACTTCTTAAGGTAAGAAGGCTTGTCTTAAAGTCAAAGAAAAAGAGAAGCTGTCTCCAAGAATATTGAGAATGGTTTAAATGATCCCAGCACAGTTTGGGACCTTCCGAACCTTCAAGACATCTTCATTCTGGAGCTCTGAAAAGACAGCGCTTAGACCACCACTGCAAATTTCTCTGAGTTTCTCTCTCGACAAAAGCAAGGGACTTCCCTGCAACATTCCAGTTCTGACAGGTCACCAACAGGCTTCTCCCTGCCTTCCCAGACTCACTGGGACTCCAGGCTCTGACACAGGGAGATGTCTTCTACTGCTTATCTACAACTGCAGCATTTTACCTCCAACTGCTTGCACCGCCAGTTGTGGTTAAGTCACTGATCTAGACAGATCCACCTTAACAGGAATTTTGGATGGGTCTTAGTGAAGGGGAGGAAAAAAAGAGGACATAATGTTTAATTATAAGAAATGATTGAAATAGGCACAGACATACCCCGGGTGCCTCTGCACTGCAGCAAGCTCTAAACTTGTTATCGTTAATGGTTTAAATTTCACTGTGCTAATCATTTCAGGACACAAGCCTTTCTTGATAATCTAATGAATTATTCCAACATCCTTCAGCAAAAAAAATCCTCCATGACAGCACTAATTACAAGACGTTTTCCCAGTGCTTATGTAAAATATGACAGAGCAGCAGCTTAGGGAATTGCAGAAAACTGCTTCTAATTTCCACTGAGAAACTGACAAACACCTCTCTTTCATCTCTCCCAGCTCTCAAGTAAGATTTAACTTTCTCATTTAGTTAATTACCGAGTGAGGATCATCATTTTCCCGGATCGGAGCGGCACAGAGCCTTTATCGTGTTAACTTGTGAACTTGATCGATGGCTGCTGCTAAAACTTAATAACTTCACCCCCTGGCAAATTGTAAGATAAATATAATAGGAGAAACTCTGACAGTAAAAACCTGCCAGAAATGAGCGCTGTGTTTATGTTTCTTTGCAGGCAGCAAAAAAACAACCGACAGCTTATTACTGGGTGCGTGTTACTTATATTTAAAAGACTCCAGGCAGTTAACTTTCTGCGTACTGTTCAAACTTTACTCACAAGATAAAAGACACTGGGGATAAAAAACAACCAATGGGATGACAAAGAAAGGAACCGTGGAAGTGTATGTCCAGAGTGTGTGGGGGAAGCTAGGAACTTCACAATGAAAGCAAAGCCACACTTGTCTCTATATCCTGAATATTCTTCAAGATTAACCACATTAAAGATACCCACAACAGTGAATCCAGACATGAAACTAGTTTCAGCAGCGGCACAGAGCTGAGGAATTTTAGCACATGTTAGAAACTGTGCGGGAAAAGTAGAGAGATTACAAAGTACCAGTGTGGCAGTGAGATGATTCGGTTTGATGCCTGTAAAGCTGCTCTTAGCCAGAGAACCTCAGCACGGCGGGCTTTACCAAAGCTACTTGTGTGGCCATGAAATTGCTTGCTACTGCCCATGATGAAGTACCACTCAATACCACTCCAACGCAGAAATGTAACAAAGATGGTGAAATGGAGCTGAGAACGTATGCCAGACCTCCATCCTAGAGGGCAGAGCTCGTATTTGAGAATCCTGTTGAAAGAGGTCCATTTTCATGGCCTAAAGGCAGTAACAGCATAATTAAGCGGGTACAGGTTCAATTTCTATAGCTGGCTTCTTCCTTTTTAGGCTTGTAATTACCAAATGCTGCAGAACCAATTCCCAGACTGCCAAGGCCAAGCCAAGAGGGAAGAAGTTCTTTGCAGCTTCTTATCGGTAATTTCCTATTAAAGAGCTCCTTTGTTTTGAGAACTGGGGGGTGGCGAGGGGGTGTCTCACCATAAAGAGCAGGATCTCATGGGCTACAGCACCTGAAAGACATGAGAAGGGTAGCTGGCTCCTCATTTTTCTCCTTTGCAGGATGAACCTGCTTTTCCAGTGTTTGACTTGACAGCAAAGCTACAATGCTAGGTCATTAAACAACTCACTCCATTTACTTTTATTTTAAAAGCTCAGTTTAGAATCTACCCATTTCTGTCCGCCTCCATCTCACATAACAGTCTCTGTGAGGTTAACCATGGGTTTAGCACATATATGGACTTACTCGCTCAGTAGTGAATTAGTTTCCACGCTGCAAAGCTCACTGAAACATTCTGAAAAACGAACATAACCCAGAACTAGATGATCATCAATCACATCTGAGAGTCAAAAAGAAAGCACCATGAAAGAAACCACAGCATCTTTACTATTTATTTTCAAGAGAAAATTCAAAATACACGCTCACACTGAAATTAACAGTCCCCTAGATAGCCAAGGAACTAGCAGTTTTGCCTGTCTGGGGCTTTTAGCTGCTTGTCCACATCTGGTTTCTAATCACACTGCAGAAAAACTTCGATAAGAAAGGATACATCTAGATGAAAGATCACTGAATTATGCTGGACACAGCAGCCCAACCTGCTGCACTTGCTGAAATCCTGGGGGGCCAATAGTTTTCAGAGGTACCATCTAAGTACGTACGATACGGTGTCAGTCTGGAGGGCACCTGGCTAAGGATACTACCTCAGACACAGAAGAAAGGGAGATGGCTGTTTTGGTTTAGAGCCAGAGAAAGCTGCAGACACCAGAGAAGTAAC
Organism: Burhinus bistriatus; assembly: GCA_013397275.1. Lineage (NCBI taxonomy): Eukaryota > Metazoa > Chordata > Aves > Charadriiformes > Burhinidae > Burhinus > Burhinus bistriatus. Next base: position 125,286 of record VYXH01002461.1, on the reverse strand, counting down.
ATGCTGAGTCTCTCCAGGGACTGGGAAGGCAGGACTGAGCCATGGGCACTTGCACACCGGCTATACGAAGAGCAGCAATAATACCTTGCTGGAGAAGCTGCTCCCCTCCCACACTGCTACACAGTAAACAGCAACCGGGAGAGGAGATTAAAAAACTATTCTTTTAAGCTAATACTTAATGTTTCAGACAGACTAATAAAGTTTAATTGCCTGGAATCTCGTAGCTCTTACTGTAAACCTTCCTTTGATATAGGTCTCCCATCTAGATTTTAAGTGCTGGCAAAAACCTCCAAAATAAAATTTCTCTGATGCCAGCAATGGATGTGAATTGGGAGTCCCTCTCCTCCTCCTCCCTTATCTGCAAGTTGTCTTTGCAAATAACAAGCACCGATGAGAAATCTGCTTGCATCAGCACAGCACTAGCATATGTTACTTTCCCAAACTACAATCCCTGACCAAATGCATATCTAGACATATGTGGGGGAGGGCAGACACCATCACTCTTAAAGAGCTAGATTTCAAAGCACACCTTTTATTAGTTGCAAAGTGATCATACATACATTTCAAAGCAGATCCTCCAGTAACAACAAATCACTTCCACTGGAAGTCACCAAAGGAAATGCTTTCTTCCTCAGCATGGTTATCAGAACCAGAGTTGAACTGCTGGGACCATTACATGTTATTACTGTTAATGGAGGGAAGGAATATGCACATTATCAACTTGGAGAACCAGTCTACTAAAGTCATCGGGTAAAGGCCAGTAGCAGCAAAGGGCTCATTTATGGCAGGGAAAGGCCTAAGTTATGCTCTAAGCAGCAGTTTCATAGTTTTCTGGAACAGTTGCTTCTGTTTTTAAAACACCCAAGCATGATATACCGCCTGAGTGAAGTTACTCTCTATGGGTGCTATTGTTGATGTCCTTTTTGCTCCAAGTACTCCCTTAACTCGGAGAGAAAAGCAGCCAGAAACAGGTAGGTGGGCTCCAGTGGTTCAAAACATGGCTGAACGGTGAAGACTACACCACCGGGAACAACACACGAGTAGAGGGGGAGAATAACGCAAAAGACCTGTTATCTGCACTCAATAACACTATCGAGATTTTCAAAATGCCGTGGTTCTGTCTATGTAAAGCTTTTATCATCAAGAAACATAAGCCCTCCAAGATATCTTACCCAGCATTATTTTCCATGAGTTTCCTCCTTGGAGATGCATTTTTCTACCAACAACAGAGAGGGCACAAGTGCACCAAACTACCTGGCCAAGGCAAAGTGAATGACTCCGAACTGGAAATCATGAATACACACGCTGGATATCATGTACCATTTCCCAGCTACAGGAGCTCTACATATTTCCAGGTGTACCGGAGAGACGCAATGAACAAAAATGCAGCAGTGTTCTGAAGAACCACAAGATTCACATAGGTGCATTGCTCCCACTGCAAACGTACTTCTTAGATCTGCTGGCAGATTTGGCTACATGAGCACTCCTAACCTATTTCAGTCAAAATAAGCTTGTTAGCAAAGACCTGCTATTTAAACTGTCTAAGCTAAAACATCTCATCTTAACTGAAAGCAGGTTTGCAGTTTTGCTGACAGATCCTGGAGGGCAGCAACCTGCAGCAGCCAGACAAAGGCTGAGCCGTATTCTTTTCTACCAGTATAGCTAGATCTAGAAGAGGGCATCTCATCAGCTCACGCTGACTGATACCAATACTACTGCTGTTAGCAGCCACCACAGAGGCAGCTGTAAGAGGAAAAGTCCATGAAATATTCTTGCACAGTGTCAGGTCAAAGCTGGTCAGTGGGCTGCAGCCAAAATCTTGACAGATTTGCCTTGTAGCCTCCCATAATCCCTACAAGAGAATCCCATCACTCTCACCCACTAATCTTCTTGAGATGAGCTGTTCTGCTAACCTTGCAGTCAAATGTTACCTTGCTGGCAAACTGGAGTGATTCCCATCAAGAACCACCAAGATTGGTAGGGAAACTGGATGTGTTTGGCCTGGAGAAGTCCAGGAGCTATCTACTAGTTTTCCACTACCTCAAGAGAGGTTACAGAGGAAAGTGAGACAGAATCTTTTCAGAAGTACCTAATGACAAGAAGAGAGGCAACAGGCACAAGCTGCAGCAAGCAGAACTCTGGACACTTAAGAGGGAGATTTTCAAAATACGAGTGGACAAGGTCCCAAGCAAAATGAGCTGATTGTGAAGGTAATCCTCCCCTGAATAGGCAATTGGACTTCCAGTCCAACTCCAGAGGTCCATCCTAACAAAGTTTTCTATGAATTTATCTCTTAAGTAGTGTTGGTCCATTCTTTCATCGGTACCTGGCAGGAGATTTATGATCTGAGGAGCAGACTCCAAAAATACAAGCTAAGGACATTCTCTAATGAATTCTCTGTCTTCAGAATTTGCATCAGGGTGGGTTAGGCCAAGCGCTGTCGATAGGTGAAAGTACACAACAAAAGGAAGGCAAGAAATAGTACCCTCTGCAACAACAAGCAACCCACTCTGACCATAACAGTGCTTCAGGAAGGCATACTCAGTTTCACAGCTGAGCAGACCTTCTCCCTATCAGCTGATACTCAAACTGCACAACCCAGAAGCACAGATCACAGCACTAGGGATTCCTCCTTGGCTCAGCTGCCAATAATCTTTCAGAAAAAAACCTCAAACTAAAGGAGGGAGGGAGCCTTCCAGTATTCCACTCCCTATAGCAGACTCAAAGTGGAATTGTTTGAATATAACATATAAGCAATATAAAAACCCTGGTAAATTGTGGCAGAATAGGATTGCTAGCCTCACTTGGTCCTTCAACACACTGTATTTTCCACATAATGTTCTTTCACTCAAAGGCATGATTCCACTATTCCTTTTAATGAGATTAATAAACACTGAAAATAGTTATCAATCTACCTGCATTTCCCATTCTACAAATACAGGCTAAGTTTTCTCTTCTTCTTTTCATCCCACTTCTGAGAGTTAATTTCCTTTCATATCAAGAATATAATCAGTGTGGAGCATATCATGTGAGAAATTTCTTCCATCCTCGTGCTCTGATGCATCCCATTGTAAATTTATCTAACAACTGCAAACTCTTTAACATCTATTATAATAGTTGCCTAAACATCTAAGAACCAATTACAGGCTGAGTAAAGTAGCTTTTCCTTCCAACAGTTTAAAATATATTCTCTTTTAAATATCATTAGGTCTTCTACTGTGAGAACTGTTCTCCTTTGTGAAAGTAATATTGTACCTCTCACTTGTTTCCTGTATTTTCAGTCAGCTCACAATAGCCTGTATTAAGTCTAGTATTAATATACCCGAAAACGCACTATTTGCATCTTCTCATCTTGGAAGAGCAATTTGGGATCATGCCTGGAAAAAACATATGCAACCTTCTGATACAAAATAAAATTAAACATCAAGAGAATTCAGTGTTTCCTACCACAGACTAAACTAGGCAAATGTACCAGCCTGTTCCTTTGATGGAGGGGTTAGAGCTCCCTCTAGCACTCTTGAAACAGAAGAGCCATAGATGCTAAGCTGTGACTATTTGGTCTCATCCAAAGCAGTAGGGTTGTCCGTAATTTTTATTTGATTTACTTTTTGCTATCACATGAATAATTAAGAATACATCCACTAGTTTATCTGAAATTCAGGAGAAACAAGCGTCAGGAGAAATTCTCTCTATAACCTATTATAAATACTCAGATTGCTATAATTAACTGATCTCTATTTTAAAATGTAATTTAGGACCAGCTGAAGGATTATCATGTCAGCTGTGTGTACAGTGTGAAATGTAGCAAGAAATTAAATGAAAAAGTTGTTGAAAATTTTCAATTTTCACAGCATAAAAAAGTCTTGCTACCTCACCCTTCCTTGCAGCTGACAAACATCCCAATGCAGCTGACAGGTCGCCTGCAGCTGTGAATTACATGTTTCTATTTCAGCATTAAATATTGAGTAACGCTGCTTAAGTAAAACTCAAAAGGTGTAACCCTGCTGAGTTCTGCACAATGCTGAAGACAGAGAAACATCTCATGACAGAAAGAGTGTCAGCCCTTTTTAATCATAGGTTATTACTTATTAATTCTTGATAAACTGAAGGCTGGCAGTACAATGTAAAAATGAGAAAGGAAAATGGGAGTCAAGTCTTTCGAGTTTTACTCCTAACTCTCCCACTGCTTTCTTGTGCTGCCATAGGCAAGTCACTCCTTTTCATTTCACCAGTCTTATTGGTTTAATAGATGTATCCTAACATAATTCACACCGAGGCAAAGCACAGCTGAATGCTGGGAACATCTTCGGAGGCCTCTGCACAAAAGGTGCTCGGTGAGGGCAATGTCACCAGGTGACACTGCACCACACTCTACACAAGCGCAAACTTCCCCTCAAGTGCCAGCAAAAAAATCTGTCACTTAAAAACTAAACAAAACAGACCTGTTAGAAAGGGCATGGCCTTGACTTCACCAATTAGAAAAAATGCAGCTGTATTAATTGTTTCAGCAGCCTTCCAAAACAGGATCTAAAGTCGAGTGCTTTAAGAAAAAAATTCACCTTGAGTTTTCTCAAACTGAGCCATTGCATCCAGGTACCACTCCTAAAATCAATACGAACGTGGAAACAACTCACGCACCCCTGAAGGTAAGGACCCTAGGGAGGGTGTGTCTTAGGTAAGCTCCTTCACTCATTGCCATAATTTCAGTATGTAACCACCAGGGGACTTCTGAACATTGCTTGGGTTTAGAAGTTTGCAATTTTAATATTAGTATGTGACAGAGACGAAGAAATACAATAGGATGTGTTAGGCTATCCACGGCTACGTTTTCACTTCTCTGACAAGTCCAGTAAGAAAGACTAGAAGTAACTAGACCCCAGTAGATGACAGAAGCACCTGACCAAAACTTCCCAGCATCACCCGCCGGTGTCCCTCAGTCCCAGCTGACAGCTGTCCTTGCCATTCTGGGCCCGAACTCTGTACGCAGTCCTGCCGCTGCACCCAAATCCTGTCACACAGACCTTCCCTCCTGCGCTACAGATGGCATCCAAGGCTGTTCCTTTTATCCCCTTCAGAGGACTTGGAGAAAAGTGCTGGCAACGACTTCTCTCTCCTCACACCTCTTGCATGTGGCAGGAGAGGATTACAGTCCGATATCTGACCTGTCCAGCGGGAGTGAAAGGACATCTGAAGTGAAAGCAAGACCTCCACCGTTGCAGATCTCTTAGTGATGCTGGCAACCCTCAGCTGCATGCCTCTTTGGGCTGACACCACAGTCCACCTGTCCTCCCCCCCATACCTCCAAATAGTTGTGGCATGGAACCGAATCAGAGACAGGTAAGAAACAGGTTGTGCCGACCGAACTGCAGTAACACACGGCATCAGCAGCACTTCCCCACACATACAAGCCCAAGTACTGAAACTTTTGCGATCTCTTATCACTTCTGTATAATAGAAGCAATATATCTCCCATCTTCATTTAGGAAGCAGTTTGCAGCCGTTGTTTTTGTGCCTTTGTTACTTCCAGACCGTGTAACTTAATAAGGTCCTTGGCGCTGTCTTAGGAAATAAAGGGAGGGAGCAGCTAGTGCCAAATGTAGCCCTTCTCATGCAAACACACTACGTACTCCGAGTGTTGGCTTCATTTCCGAGTGCAGTGGGAGACTGAATTGTAAGGTAGGCATTCTGTGTATGGACAGCTTGGGAGAAGCAGGTACCTAGCAGCAGAGGTTAACTGGGACTAATGAACTCAATATTGACCGTGCTCTGAGCAGAAGGTTGGACCTCCTGAGGTATCTTTCAACCTAAGTGACTCTGTGTCAGAAACACATAGTCAAAGCTTATCTACACTTCCCAGGCTTTTGAAGAGAAAAGAGATTTAGATTTTGACTGAAGCCAGGTTATAGTTGTCTGATGTTGATGTATTTCATTTACCATAAGCAAAACCTGAAATGATTTTTAAAAGATGCTGTACAGAGAATTATTTTTTTAAAGGCTTTCCAACTCTGGGCTTCACAAGCCTTTGCTACTGTATCATTCATTCTTTGTAGCAACCAAATACCAGGTTCTTAAAGACTTCTGCAGATATGCCTGCTCTCTGGCTTTGCAAGTTGAGAGCACGCAGTATTCAAGGGACCTGTTTGGACATCCAGTCTTGACCTTCAATTCCATCCCTCCAACTGTTTAAAATTTTTCAAAAACTGTTGATTTTGTTATGATGCACGTGTTCTCTAAGAACTGCAGCTGATTCTCTCCACGCATTATTAGATTCTAAACTTATCTTCACTTATGACCTGAACCTACTTCAAAACTCAGGTCTCAAACAAGTCAATTGACTGTGATGCCTAATCATCTGCAGTCTTCAAAATCAAATCTCAAAATACTCCCATTACAACCCACCTCAGAACTGTCCAGGATTACAAATTATGATCCAGAACAGGGCTGACAGATCTAAACTAACATGGCAGGAGAACAATCTGATTCAACTCTGCAGTTCACACAATTCTGTAAAATCCAGTGACTTCAAAGAAAACAACACATGCACTTAACTGGCATTAATTAAGCAACATTTTTATTACCTACAATCTAAGGCTTATAAGGAAGGTTTACTTGTCAGAAAGAGAGCTTTCTCTGCTGAGAAATTACAAGTCTTACTTAATTAACAATCTAATTTTTTTTCTAGTATAGTTAAGTATTTTGCGCTTTTATTTTCTTCTTAATGAATGTTAGTCTAAGCACAAAAGCTATTGTTTAAATTGACAGAAGTGAGGGTCAGAAAAAACAAAGCTGAAATATTTTAATCGTCATGTATTTTAACTAAATTCTAAGTTTGTGGTCACTGTTACAAGGCTTTCCTTTTTTGTTGAGAAGCAACAGGAGGATCTCAGACTTTATGGATACGAGAAGACAGTTAAATCTGAACCTGTGCACACAATTAGAAGAGACCTATCATATTTCACAAATTCAGGGCATCATGAAGGCAAGTTTGCCTGTTGGACACAGGACTCAACAGCCACAGCCTGGCTACATACAGCGCCCTTTTCATTCCCTAATTTCAAACTACTCTATGAGCTGAGCAGGTAAGGACTACTTGCCTGTCAAGATTCACTACTACAGTAAAATAAGTAATTGCAGCTAATTTGAATACTATTTTCAGGTCTGCAAGAGCAACTACTTGGTTGCTCATTTTTAATCGTCCTCAACAGTAAGGTTCAGCAACGTATATAGTGAGTACTGCTGTCTGTCTCCAAGCTGCAGCCTCAACTAAGCCGTCAGTCACACGCAACAAGGGACTGCCTGCCTTGTTGAAGTTATCTGGAATATGAGCTTTCAGAGGCAGGCTAATTCAAATCTATTTTTATAAATTACAGATTGTGTTAAATATACATGAAGGAAAATATGGAACAGTTTCTTTTACTGCACAACATGAGTTATTTCCCATTCTAGGTTCCCTGCGAGAAAACTCTCTATTTTAAAATCTGCCAATTAGTGGCAGTGACTACTGGTGGGACTTAATCCAGTCAAGCAGTAGTATTTGCTGAGTACTGCAAAGGGTAGAACAACACTCCAACAGAGTAACAAGGAGGAGCATGCAGTCATTTGCCCAAGCTTCCTTTTCCTTTCAGAAGAAATGCAGGTTGTGTCAGTGCCTTAATATGACAGTCAAACCATAAGCTTCCCATCAGCCAGAAGAATTAGATCTTTGCATGAACATAAGACTGAGTGTTAATAGCTGCAGTACAGTTTAGGGCAATAATTCGACAATTTCTGTGTAAGAGAGAGCGATCAGAAAAGTAAACATAAATAAATTCCTCCTAGAAAATAAACTACTCAACTGCAAATGCTCAAACATCTTCACTGTTTCTCTTCCCTCATTTCTTAAATTAAGCTACTCCCCAAGGACCATTCAATTTATCCTAATAAAACAAAGAGAATATGACTGCTTTCTAAAAATATAGAGCGATAAACACCAAGAAAGAAAAAGGAACTATTGAAATAAAAGGAAGAAACAAGCTGAGGAACCCATGGTACAATCTCTCCATGAATAAGCCAGCTTAGAACACTCATTGGAACAATCTGGTTCTGGAATCATCTTCTGATGGAAACAGAATGGACAAAAGACCTCAGACCAACATCTAACTGGTTGTAAGATGAAACTCAGCAAGTTCACTCAAAGGACAAGGTAGTATCTGCAAGAGCAAGAGGCTGGAACCAGTGACCTGTGAGGTTCCAGAAGGCAGAATGATACCAGGCAATGTTCCGTTCTGCAAGAGGACATTCATTACCTTACAGCTCAGACTGTTCCTGAGAGGGCACAGATGCAAACTTGTTGACTGGTAACTGAGCAAACTAACTTTCAATGATTAGAGAACACTGCTGGGACTGTGGGCTCCACTTTTTTAAATATACAAAGGTAGGGCTTCATTCCTCTATCATGGATGACAGGTGACTGCTTCACCCAGAAAAAGAGCTGCCAATTTTCAGTCTGGCATATGCTCAATGAGCTTGTGCATACCTGGTTTATGAAATATACAACCTACATCTTTCCAATAGGTGCTGAACCACTGAGTTGCACATGACACACAGGAATTTATTCTGGTATGGTTTTATCCATCTGTCTCAGCTCCAGGAGACTCATCAGTAACTTCAGACTGACCTGAGGCTATATTCACTGTGTCTGTAGTTGGTTCAACAGGATACCCCTTCATGGTCTCAGATACATTTATAACAAATGTTATTACATGGGAACAGAGAATATCTCTTTTCATACTTTCATTGCCTCCAGGTAAACTCCCATAGAATCTGGGGTAAACCTTTAAGATGTTCATTCATGTGATGTTTGCATATTACATGAAGATAAGATCTGGATGTTAGTAATGCAAGTGACCTTAGAGTCCCTGATACGGAGGCACTTTTGCTGGAGGAGTTACGTTCAAGTCACTTACCACTGACTGGGAAGATCAGGCTGTGACCTGCTGAGCAGTCAGGTGTTGTGACTATGAACTCTACTGTTTCCAGGGACAATCGTCTATTGTCTCCATAATTGGAAGAAAAGATACATAGCTGATGTCAACACTCTTGTGGTCTTCTGTTAGCTTCTACCTTTGACCAGTTATCTGGGTATAGGTTGCAATGGGTATCTGTCAGTCTTGGGAACACTAAGAGCAAAAACTCAAGATAGGTATCATCTGGAGCCCAGTATGACTCCAAATCAATTCTTATGAACAGCAGGATCAAAACTTGTCCTGCCAGTCGATGGTGACCTGCTTCGAGAGACGGAATGATGGAGGCAAGTGTCTGAGCTCCAGACAGACTATTTATGCTGAGCCACTTGAGGCCCCACATAAGATGAAGAGTTTAGTTGAGTATCAGGAAACTCTGAAGGTAAATACGTCTCCATCTGAGGACAGGATTTGAAGCCTGTTGATCTGGTCTTTCGTATTAGAAGGGATTCTAAGTGTCAGCACTTGATCCAAAGAAGTTACTATGGTCACAAACAGTCAGAAATGAAGGTAAAGACAATTATATATTTGGAAGTAAACCAAGGGTAAGACACCAAGTTCTCTGATAGGAATTGTTTTAGTCTATAAAACACTATTGTAGGAGATGAAACTGCAGACTCAACAGCGCTGCTCCCATTTCCCAACTGAACACTTCTCTATGCAATCCATAAATTCACATTTCTCTGACCCCACCTTCATGGGAACTACAAGATACATTTTAGGGACTAGTACTTCAATATATATATTGATTTCATTAGTACAGCTAAGGTTTTATAATCTCTCTAAAGACAAATTACATTCTGAAATAGTTTATAAATAATCATTTAGCTATTAAAACCTTAATAAGTAAACTTACAACATAATTTTTCTTTAAATAAATGTTCTCCTTGTGTTTTTATATTATTCACAAAAAGTTTAATGTATTTACATTTTATACATCGGATACCACGTTGCATTACTTGAGAAACAAAATTACCATGTATCACTTGTTGACTCATACTGTGTATCTGAAAAGGCGACAGTTAAAATCAAGTAAAAACTTGGAATCTTCCAAACTTTAAAGTGTTTCACCTATGAAAAGATACTACTGTAATTTTTAAGTGACAAAGGATTTCTAGAGAATAGTAATACTGATTATACAGCTGGAAAAACCATACAAAACTTTTAGATATATGGGACTTGATATTGCTTTTTCAAACACAAAAAAAACTTTCTAAGTTAAATTGAGTCTGAAAATTGTGCCCCAGCTTAACCCAGTTTTGGTTGTTTTTTTGTTAAAAAAAAAAGAGAGAGAAATTTTAAAGAAAATCTTGCTGGTGTTCTGTCAACAGCTAGTAGACAGTTTGCTAGCCCTCATAAACCAAAGAAAGAAATGGATAACTGGAATACGTAAAATATAGGTAGTTTACCTAGAGGTAGGAAAATTCTAACACATAACAAACAGGCTTGGTTTTGGCTTCACCAACAGTATTCAGGAAGGTTTTTGGTGTGCTGGAAAAAGCATATATATCGCAGGAAGTGCACAGGTATAGAATCGATGGAGTCTAGCATTCTGCTTAGGGCCATTACAGGGGAAACACTTTGGGAACTTCTGTTTCTTAAACATGGTCTGGTGCGTGCTTGGTTGCCTGAGCATTTCTTCCTAGCAATGTGTTTTCTGAGGCTGTGGGAGCTCTTTGAAAGCTACAGGGCAGAGTGAGAGAGAGGGAGGGGTTCTGGGAAAATTTCTTCCTGTACAGGCTCTAGTTACTTAATGATTTTCTTCATTAGATCCAAACTGGCTTGTCCATATGACTTGCCCTGCAGAAGTATGCCCTGCAGCAGTTTGTACAGGGATTCTGGGTAGCTTACTCAAAGATGAAAGCCGCCTCTCTACAGAAGAGTTCTGGCTGGGTCAGGATCTCTTTAGATCGCAGAAGCCAATAGAGCTGTATCCTCCTCAGTGCACATACAACATTGTCTAAGAACCTGGCTGTACGTCAAAGCCTTTGTGGTGGCCTCAGGTCATCACTAGCTTTACAGAAATAGGTATATTGCTCTATGGGGTTCCCTTTTATGTCAGACCTGATGTTTAGAAAGTTACATTCATACGAGGATTATTTTAGAGAGAGTTTGATGAAGAGGTGATGGTTATTGAACTTGTGATGAAAATCAGTGGGAGTCCAGAGAGCGAGCACATACCTCTGTGAAAGGAAAGATGAACTTGCAGTTGAAGCAGAAGACTAGACTGTCAGTAGAGACAGAGGACAACTTTTACTCCTGGTTCTCCTCAAGGTTTTGGTCTGAGTCTGGCTAAGACGCTCCTTTTCTCCTAAGATACTATGCAGCTACTTTGCAGGGTGTTGCAGAGTTACATTATTGTTCCCTGAGCTGACTGAGCCTCAGGGAGCAGACACTAAGTAGTAACACTCTACACACAGCTCTGATCCTGAAAGATGGTAGAAAAAAACTTCAGAGTGATCAGGCAAAAAAGGTGAAGCAAAACACTCCAGAGAATGAATTTGGCCCCAGCTTGCTGGGGAGCGAATGTCCCCCAGTGTCAAAGCAGCTCTCAAACTGAAGAGGCCAGAACAGGGACAGCTGTGCATGTCGGGGTAGGAAGAGAGAGGCAGGAAAACTGAACCGTGAAAATGCAAAATATAGAAAATGGAATGTGAAAAATACGTGAAACATTTTAAATTAAATTAACAGAATAAAATAGGATCCTAAGAACAACCAAGAACTTCTAACACTGATAAAATCATCCAGCTGCAAAACCCAACCAGGAGCTAGAACAAAATAATTTTATTACATTAAAAAAAAATTAAGATTAGCTGTATGTTCATTTTAACATGTATGTAAACATTAACGATCCTTAGGTTGCCTATTAATTCACATGTGGCATATTTAAACTATTTATGATATTATGCCCCATGCTGGGACATCCCATTACAGAGTCACGGTAGTGGCTCCATACTTACGGTGAATTCTGCAACTCATCGCCTCTTTCTTGTTATTCTCTTGCAGTAAGATTACTTTGGGGCAAGAATTTAACGTTTGGTTTCAGCCCACAAGGGAATCTCTTTGGGAACTGACAAACTGATTTAAGCAGCTGTGGAATAATTTACTGGGGTTTGTGTTTTATTAAAGGAGAACAAAAGGCTTTGAGACCTTTTGGTGTTTTATGCAACAACAAGAAGAATGTTTGGCTTAGAAAGTGTCCACTTTTTCTTAGACTTTCCCCTTGCCTTCCATAAGGATCGTATTTGATTGCAAATTTGACTGCAACCATTGGTAAGTGCATCTTTCCCAAGATACGTGTCTAACATAACCTTTTAAAAATGCAGATAGACCTAGGGAGAGGGAAGATGCCAGAGGAACAGAGCCCAAATCAACATTAGATGTATATAAACAAAAATAGCACTTAAGTACAACACATGCTTCAACTGATACCATGTTTCCAGATCCCCAAATGTCTAATAAGGGAACGTTAAGCAGCATTATCCCCTTTTAGAGACAGAAGAACTGAGATGGAAAAGACAAAAGATGTCACAGAATCTGGAGCCCTAATTCCTAATCTAATATTCCTCCTGTGAGGCCTCGTTGCTTACGATAAATAAACTACTTCCTCCCTAGATTTCAGTTGTAAAAGTAACTTTTGAACTTCTCTGCACAAAAGGGATGCTGTCAGTCCAGCCCTCGCCCCAAGAAACAGTGGTAGGATTAATTAAGGTTTGTGAAGCACTCAAACTACAGGGGAAACCCCCAGGAGGAAGTTTGTATTTCCATATTCTGACCAGGGCTTGAAAGGCACGCAATAAATACAGCCCGGGGCACAGAGCAAACAACACGAATAAAATAAAGTATTGAACAGCTGTTTGTTAAGTGAATACTGTTCACCCCACACACCAAACTTTATTTCTGCCTCAGGCTCTGCGGGGGGGTGGGGACAAAATCAGACTGAGGCCAAATTAAGATTTTACTTCAAAGGGTTAAATAGTAGCAAAGTTATAAAGAAAATGAAACTGTTTCTTATAAAGGAAAATATTAGACAACCTTAACACGCAGAACTGCAAACCCCACTAACGATTATATGTGAAATACAACTGGTTTAGACAGTACAAAAGGTCCGTGACTTATCAGGTTAACTTTTTTGCAGAGATGTAATGTCTTACAAGCTATAAAACTACGTGGCTATCACAACCATTCATTTTTAAAGGAGGGGGAGGGAAGAGGATACATCACTGTTACAAAGTAAGAAAGGTCAAAATACCACAAGTAAGCAAAGATGGTGAGATCTGTCTAGAACTAAAAAACCAAAAAAAACCAACCGTGCCCAGGCAAGCCCTGCTTTCTAGCTCATCTGTTCACTGCTACCTACGTAAAAGCAAGCAACGCAGAGCTGACGGGTGGGTGCGAGCTTACAGCGGGGCCACACCAACAGCCTGTACAGTTTGCTGGGTGCAGCGCGCTGATTTTTGGCTCCTCTCGCAAACTGCAAAGATGTTACTTGCTTTTCACTATCAGAAAGTGGGATACCTAGAAGTGAAGAGAGCCTGTGTCCTGATTAGAAAAATGAAAGAAAAGCAGCACGGACACCATGCACAGAATGATGGAGCCTCGCTCTTCAACTGTTACAACTTCTTTGGGAATTATGGCGAAGGAGAAAAGTAATGCCTGAAAAACACACTGCAGAGAGCAAGGAAGGAAGAACAGGAACCGTGTTAATCAGAAGTAGCTGGATTCCCCTGCACTGCAAACATTAATGCTATTTCATAATTCTTATTTTCCTTCCCAGGAATCACACCCTAATATCACTCTTTTTTCCCCATGTTATTTTTTTCCCTTTACAAAAATACCAATTTTCCTAAGACTGGTATTCAGATCTGACAGTCATTAATTATCGTGTCTATTTTTAGAATGTACTTGAGAAAACTGTGATTTTATCAAACTTCCAGAAAAACAAAAACATTAAGTCAATCTTCTTCGCAATTACAGCAGCCAAATCTTTCAAATTATAATTTCTTGTTGATGAGTGAGTAAACGGAAAGATATTGGTCAAAAAAAAACCCCATCGACAAAAAAAAAAAAACCAACAACAAAAAGGAGCATTAGGAAATCAATGCAGTATTTGATCTCTCCTCTTTTTCTGCTGCTGAAAGCCACATGGCACGCATAGTATTTTTAACTGAGGAGTCTCATTTCAAATATATGCCAAGGAATCTTATTTCAAACAAATACTAAATAAGGAGGGGAGTAATAAAACAGGCAGTCCCTTACTCTAATTTTATCCGTCTCCCTCCTCTTCTTTACTTGATGCTGTGAAACTTTAAATCCAATACCAAACCCTGTCTCTCTCTCTCTCTCTCTCTTTGTTTTTGTAAACAGTGATCAACATTTTCCTAAATGACCCCCGAAAGGACCTACTTCGAAACTACTCATTAGTAACAGCCACGTTTGCAATATTAACCTGGATGCGGCTGTTTATTAAGATCTTTTAAAGGGTTTAGAATGAAGACACACTGCCGGTGTACAGGGAGCACAGAAGGGGTAATTTAAAACCCATGTTTTTCCTCCCCCTCACCGAAAACATGCCCAGCATTGTGCAGCTGTGCTGCCAGCTTCATCACTCCCTCCATCTCCACTCTTGCTAATTAAAAGGTTGATCACAGAACAATGCTCTTCTCATTAATTTCAGCTTTCTGATTGGGCAGGATTCCCGCTTGCTCCGCCTGATCTTTTCCACACTGCTGAAGTTAATGTGACAGGAGCCCGAAGATGGATTACCCGCTGCCATATTGCCCATCACCTCCAATCAGCAGCTATCTGGGTAAACTGATTGTTCTAATTTGCTCTCATTATTTTTACAATATCAGGAGAAAATAACGCACACCGCTCACTGTCAAAGCCGTGAAAATCAGCCATTAGTTAAACCCGGACACTGAGTGGCTTTATTAGAAGCACTGCAGTTTATTGATGCAGCTTCAGTAAACTAAGATAATACCTTCCCCCTTTAAACATACTTTTTGGGGCGTATTTATGTTGAAAGAAAATATTTATTAGGATACTTTTGGCAATGCTCGTCGTCTCAGCTTGTTATCTTGATACGCTGGCCAACAACGAAGATTAAGAACAATGGAGGTTTGACTTCCACATAAAGAAGGGCAAAATATGCAGCATTATCCACACAGCAGCCTGCCTGCACATCTCAGCTACTATTTCACAGTTTAAATAAAAATCATCTCAGTACTAATGACGGGTGAATATGTAAGTACACCCCAAAATCTCAGGAAATATGGTACTACCATAAAGGAAAACATGTTACAGGCATAATTGTGTGAGCTGTACGTACAAGGTCAACAATTTAGGTTTGGGTTTTTTGTTTTTTTTTTTTTTGCTAAGCAAAGAAGCCTGAGTAGCCCAGCATCAAAACACAGGGACTGAGAGCAGAAGCTCCAAACAATAAGGGGAACTGTTTTGTATGGCTGGGAACTATTTTTTCCCCCCTACGAAAAGGCATTGTGCTGCCACAACTTGGGAATGAGTCAGAGCAGAAATGTCACTCCACACTGAAGCCTCACAGGATCCCATAGCTAAGAAATTAATAAAGTATTGTTAGCGGTATGAAGTCAGGCATTTTTACATCACAGCAGTAGCAAGAACTATATTGCAAATCCTGGACAGTCTCTATGTTGTATATAAAGGGACCTATATTATTTTGCTTGCTGCCTATCTGCACATCTTAGCAAAGGGAAATGCTAAATAGAAGTCTTAACAGAAATATGATATCTTAAATCTTGCTAAACATAAACCTTAAACTGGTGTCTACAATGTTGTAACTCGCAACGTGCTCTAAGAGTGACAGGCAGAGTGCAGCGGACTGATTTTACTTTTAAATAATATCTAAATTAGATTAGTTCTTTGTGTAGATCTGCATGAACCAGAGGGGACATTCATCATCATGCCAAAAAAGTTAAATTCACTGGGGTACGCTCAAAGTGAATGGTTCTAGACCTACGTTTTATCTCTCAGACACATCATCAAGATGCTGTGCCAATATGCATGAAGCCAGCTAGGAGCTGCAAGAAAGACAACGGGAGAGTAACTGGATACCAGAAAAGGTTTATTTTTCCCTTTGTAGATTATGAATTGCTTGGGACAGGATCCGTGGCTTCTCTATCTTGTAAGCACAGAGCATCCCTTTCAACACTTGAGCTTCTTTTTTAATATTTAACGGCTTAAATAAAAGGAAGGGTATTCTCCTCCCTCCCCCTCCAAAACAGATGTAATTCTAGTTCCCTCTCCTCCCCCTGCTGTAATTTAAAACACTACAATTTTCACCACTGCTTTTTAATATTTTTAAATGCTCATCAGCTAGAGCCTTGCGTTTGGGGGCTGATTTTTCCTCCCTCCTAGAAAAGCCACCTCCCAGCTTTGTTTGGTATCTCTTTTGACCCTTGCTAATGGTTTTCTCTTGGAGGGGCGTGCCATGCTTTTCTCCTTAAAATTCCTGCACTGAAAGACTGCACCACACCACACTCCACAAAACGTGCTGATGGCACAAATTACAAGCCCCCAGCCGAACACTCCAGCCCCCACCATTCGGGCAGATTTATGTGGGCTCTTGCCGACGTTATTACAAGTCAGAGTTTATTGGGAAATTGTTACATTATGCGGAGTGTCTAACAAATTGCTTATGCTGCTATAATTGGATTACAACAGCCGCTTGCTCCCACCGGTAAGATTAGGCAAGTAGGACTCCTGCCGATCTCTGAGCGTTAGCAGTAATTTTATTTGCCTTGCCTCTCTCTTTCCTAACAACATGCCTCTTTCCCTGCCAGCTGTCTGCTGAAAAGGCACAGGCTTGTTCCTTGGCCCTAACAATGCAATTACAGCCCTGCAGATCGCACTGTTTGTGCATTAAGTACAGAGCCAAAACGAGGCGAATTGATCGTTTGACTTTTGGAGGAGCCATGTGATCTCTGCGTGCGGGTGATGCGGCATGCATCAGTGGGCAATGCTGCAGTACACGCCTGACGACGAACTCGCTCCACACAATCTCCCCTCCCCTGCCTGCTCCTAACAGCAAAGACGTTGGAGCCCACCCCACGTTAGCCCCCAGCCGTCTACAAAAACGGGCTCATTTTTAGCAGCTCTCTTGCTCAGCTAAACTCAGAACTCACTCTGCCTTCTGGAACGTGACACTCGCCCACACCAATGGCTTTCCCACAGTGGGCTACACTATGAAATGATTATTCCAGTGTTTCACATAAGCTTTAGCGCAAGAATTGGACGTATTTTTCAAACAAATTTTTCAATTCTAAAATTGAAAACTGAAAACATACCTAGTTAATGTCATGTTAATGGTATCTGTATTCTCCACCATCTGAGGTGGAGCTACTGCAGCTGACTACTTAAGAAGCAAAGCTTCTCTTCACATTTGCCACCACTTACCACTAAAGACATCAATGATTGGGATTCCAAACTGTTTCACATTTCCAGCACAAAACATCCCGCAGTACTTTATAAGAGCAGGTCCAGTTTGATTCGTAACTGGTGAACACTCGTTACAAGCTTAACATGACAGGACTTGAATGAAGTCCTCAAGGCTGCAATTCTCTATGCAGAGTATCAATCACCAAACCAGCAAACACTTGGGGTTGAACTAAAGCATGTGACACTACACACAACACAGGCGCAGGGGTATTTGATTAAGGATGCCAGGTCAAGTTTGAAATTTTAAAAGATTTCTTCTCTTACATCTTCACTGCCTGTATACCGAGAGGATCCCAAGATGATTCAGTTTAGAAGGGACCTCAGCAGTTCTCCAGCCCAACCTCCTGCCCAAAGCAGGGTGCGTTATGTGGTCAGACCAGGTAGCTCAGGGCTTCATCTAGCCTGGTCTTGAAAACCTCCAATGATGGAGGCTGCAGAGCCTCTGCAAGCAACCTGTTGCAGTTGACTGACATCACCATGAAAAAGTTTTTCCTTATAACCAGTTAAACCTGAGAAGGAGTTTCTAAGACCTACGTGGGAGCTCTTCCAGTATTTACTGAACTCAACTTCATAGGTAATGCAATTTGCTTTCTTGAGATTCCAAAAAGTAGAAACATCTCCATCAAGCTGACTGAACTTTGGAAATGATTCTTCATATCAAGATTTTGCGTATCACCTGACTGACCATTCTTACTGCAGAGCTTTGAGAACTGATCTCCAGAATACACTTAGAGACCCTCAGCTATAAATCTATTTATGAGTTAACGATTATATTACTATTTCTTCAAAGTCTCTTCTGCATTTAACAAAACCCAAGTGTAATTCTTTTTTAATTTGTGGCTTCATTGACATGCAAAGTCATTTCGGGTGGTAAGAGAAACAGAAATGACAACCACTCCACAGTGTTTGTGTAACTGAAGACTAAAGAAGCCTGTTTACATGTAGTTTAACACTCAAAAGAAACTCTGAACAGCTGAAATGCCTTATAAATAGCTCAGACCCAGAGGAAGTGCAAACGTCTGCATTGTGAATTGTAGATCTTAATTACAGACAATGGCTGGTACAGCAAGTAGCATGGAAAAAAAAGTGAAACAGTTGCACTGTTCATGGTTGGCAATAATTCTTCAGGAAAATATTTACTATCAATCAGTTATGAGAAAAGGGACTCTGCGCTCATAAAACAGCACGTTGCTTCTCATACCAGGACCATTTTGCTTCAGCATAATCTGAATTTAAACAGCTTGTTTCCTGCGGATATAATTTTGGAAATAAATAAAACAAGTCTATCAAAATCTGGAGAATGTGTATGGTGGGGTGGGGGGAGCAGGAATATCACATTTCTTTGTCAGTCACTTACGAAGAGGTTATTAGACTGAGGAGAAGCTAAAGCATAAAGATTATCTTGACCTTAAAAAAAAAAAAGGAGAGAAATTGCAATTAAAAGTAAACATATTACTAAGAAAGGAAGATCATCATTAGGTCAAAGCTTTTAGATAAACCTCTGATGCTGTTTTCTACTTGTGCTGTCTAAATACTGAGAATTCAGTTTCAAAGCATCTTTTGAACATTAAGTAATCCCAGCAATGTCTCTGCAACACCTGCCATTCACACAAACCTCTTTTTACAGAGAGAATACCTACAACAGAAGGCTAAAATGCTATGCTTAAATCTCGATTAGCCAGTGGCTGAGGCAGCGTTTATGCAGTTTGCAATGGACTCAAAAACTGTTGTCCCAGAGAAAGGTCCAAGCTACAAAAGGGGACACTGCTACCGAGGGGGTTGGAGCTGGAAGCATGTCCACTGACAGCCGCTCTGCATTATTACACAGAAGCTTAATACTAAAAATAATGAGAAAGTATGTTCCTTCATACCTTTAAAACAGTAGAAAGAGTATCAGGAAAATGAATGTAGCTAGTCAAATAACATTTGTTCATGATTCAATTGCTCTCATTTCAATGTCAAGGACTGGAAAGGCTTTAAAAGCACTGGAAAACTACGCATTATCTGAAGATATACCAACTCAGTGGTATATCACAGCAGAACTCTGAGTTGGTTGTGCTGTTCATGCAAAGTAAATGCAGGGACACTCTCAGGAAAGAGAAGCCATCAATCTGTGACATAAAGGGACTTGAGAGTACAAGAGGGACACTCTTCACATCAATTTGTCCTACTGCCAACTGGAACATTCAGCCTGGAACCCAAAACGTTTGTTTACTGAAGAGTACTCGTGGTTTCTCCTTTGAATTCACATAAAAATTCTAAGCTCAATGTTATTATTGTGCAGACTATTTTTATTCTAAAAATTCAGAAGCAGCGATGCAGAAAGAACTGACAAAGGAAGGTAGATTTCAATTACCAGCTACTTCCACCAGTCCTTGCTTTAGCTGAATCATCCTTGACTGTAAAATGTGTAGCTATAGCTAAATAATACTATGCATCTTTGAAAGAAAATTTCACATAGCATACTTGAAGTGCCAAGCCCTGTTCTGTGTTTCCAGAATTGAGCAGAACATAGCTCTGTCCCCCTGTACACTTCAAACAGCTTGCCAAGCAGGCAGAACGTCACTGCATGCTTAAGCTGGACTTTCCATCCGAGGGTCAAAAAAAAGCATCATACAGTTAAATTTCACAACATTTCTCCAAGGAGAGGTATTATTTGGTTCCCTTTTTGAAGAGGAGCAAGAAAAGTCATCATGTCCACAGAGAATAAAATCATAGTGCTAAAAATAAAGGGTATAAACCCTGTCTAGATTCCTAGTTCAATACTGTAATCATTGCACATTTAACAGTACGATGAACAGCAATCAAAGATTCCCTAGAAGACAAAACATGCTTAAAAGACCCTGGGAAGTCCCTTGGTTTGCTGAGACCTTAAAAAGCAGGACCAGTTATCGCTTGTAGGTACCAGGGAGTGGCCTGAAACAGAAGTTTACTTTTTCAAGGGTGGTGTGCTTGACTGTATTTTCTTTCCTCCAATTTCACTTATCTCAGATAAAGATAGAGGCAGAGAACCTCTCCCAGCTGCTCCTGAGTTCAGAACTACACAGAAACCCAGGGATGCTGTATGCCATTTAGAAGGTGTCTTTGTGCTTTCTCTGGCAGGTATGTCACAGGGTGTCTATCTCTGGCACATGGAGGAAGGAATTCAATGTGCAAAATGAAACTGAGAACACTTCTTTATATAGCAGATACAGACGAACTGGAACTGACTGCAGGAGTTAATAAACAGTAAAGACCTATCTAATGAATACACGAAATGGGTACTGACTGTAGAACTCTGAGATCAGCTGTGCACCTGTCTCTTGCTGGGAAAGAAAAAGGCACTTTGAATCAGAAGGATATTTCCATGATCCAGGGAAGTGCAAAATCTAATGGACTCCAAGTTAACAGCAAAACTCAAACCCAACGCAGTCCACATTATGAAAGGGTGAAAAGGTAAGACCTCTGTTTGAAAACAGGAATATATACTATCTATCCAAGCAAAGGCTCAGCCACGGTGACTGGAGACACGTCAGAGCATCCCCCACTGCACAGCAAGTAGAAAGTGTGAAGGTCACCACAGAAACTAAATGGTCCCGGATGCAGAACAGAAGAGAAACTTGTTTGCACCCGCAGGAGCATCACAAGAATCCTAGTGACATACCAGATGCCAGGGGATTTTTAACTGTGCCCCTCTCTAATTGAGGATGAAGCACACACCAACGCCATTATCTGGCCTGAAGATACTGGCTTACAAAATATGGAACAAACAATAGGAACAGATGCTCATTTGGCCAGATTTCAATAAGCCTCATTAAAACCAAACACCCTGTCCTTGGAGCTCAGGTTCATGCTACATTTCTACCTTATTTAAGCACCTAGCACCAATTCCTGAGAAAGCTGTCCACTTGTGGTTGCACATCAGTAGTACCATAAAAAGAAATTCTCTCACAGACATTTTTTGGTTTCAACAGAGGCAAACAGGAGGATTCTATGTATGTATGTACATGTGTGTGTGTACGTGTGTGTGTACACATATATAAAAACACAATTAGGGACTGCATTTCCTTTTTAAAGACATTAGGTTAAATATACATCAGAGTCGTTGATCATGCAAATGCAATAGGCAAAAATATGCCAAAAGATTAACGGAAAAACTCCTGAGGATGGAATAGAACCAATGTTACAGATCACACAGGTGACATCTGTGCATCACAATATATAATTTTTAATTCAAGATTCCACCTCTTCAGTCAAAACATAAGCACACTTGAAACAATTCCTACTGCTCCTTATTTGCTTCTACCCAAATATACCCAGGTCCCATCAATGGAGTTTCAGAGGACAAATACCAGAAAAGCACGGCTAAGAACAAAATACAAAGATTCATCAGAATATGTGATATTATAGTTTTATTTTTAAATGCCTGAACAAAACTATATAATCCATCGGTTTGCAAAAGCCACTGAGCACCTGGCTGCACAGTCAGCATAACATCGTATACAAGACCGGGCAGACAAGGTTTCCTAACAAACACAGACTTCCTTGACTGCTCAAGAAGACAGTAGCCCTACATTACTATCCATACTTGAAAATGCATATATGTTTATTATAAAACTCTTTTCCCTCCATTTTAGAAAGAATGCCAGTTGTTAGGTTGGTAAGTTACACCTGACTGTGCTGTACGGAAGCATTCCTTCACAAGAGAGCTTGACGGATGGACAGTGCTTCAGTCAGAAAAAAGATATCTCAATACTGATGTGTGTGGCCTCAAGGGAAACTGCACGTCATTCTTTGAACAAACTTTAGAAACATCAAGCACATGATCAGCAAATGGCATTAATACAGTCTTAACAGAACACAATTTTCTTTTTTGCAAGTAGGTGCAGAACCAGAAATTCTGTTTTTGGAAAAAACATCATCCCTTGCAGACTGACTGACACTTCTGACAAGCATGTGACAATGCTTACTGCGGCTCCCAGTCAGGGCTGATACTGCACTGCAGAATCAGAAAAAGTAAATCACGATTTCCAAAGTAATCCTTTTTTGTCTTTCAATGTCAGTTTAAGAAAAACTGAAACCCCTTTTCCAAAAGTGCTGCAGATAAAGAAACCCACAGTTATACTTTTCAGTCTTCACCCTCTTGACAAAACATTTTAAAGTCCAAGGCTCTAAGACACATCAATCATGGAGGATAAAACTTGCCATGTGCATAAGGCTAGGAGAAGGCCTCTGAACTCCGTCAATCCCATTTAAGCCCTTCACCTAGGGAACATTTAACAGTTGTGCCATTTGCCTATGCCATCACTGAGCCATCTGCATTTAGCTAACTGGATTTATAAATGCTTCAACACTTCTGGAATTTGAAAGACAAGCTTTCCTAGAACCTATTTCATTTTGGTTTGTACCTGGGAAGGCAAAGGAATAGAGTACAATAGCTATGCAAGCTAGTACTAGAGGAATTATATCCCCAGAAAAGTCCGTATTTTTTTTCGTAGAATCATTTGGGTTGGAAAAGACCTTTAAGATCATCCAGTCCAACCATTGACCCTACTCTACCAGGTCTGCCACTAAACCATGTCTCTAAGCACCACATCTACACGACTTTTAAACACCTCTAGGGATGGTGACTCAACCACCTCCCTGGGCAGCCTGTTCTAATGCTTGATAACTCTTTCAGTGAAAAATTTTTTCCTAATGTCCAGCCTAAACCTCCCCTGGTGCAACTGGAACCCGTTTCCTCTTGTCCTGTCGCTAGTTACTTGGGAGAAGAGACCAGCTCCCATCTCACTGCAACCTCCTTTCAGGTAGTTGTAGAGAGCAATAAGGTCTCCCCTCAACCTTCTCTTCTCCAGACTAAACAATCCCAATTCCTTCAGCTGCTCCTCATAAGACATGTTCTCCAGACCCCTCACCAGCTTTGTTGCCCTTCTATACATGTATGCGTATATATATGCATGTACACATGTGTATATGTTTTTTCATATGTATATGTGTGATGGCAGATTGTCCTATAGCACATATACATATATATTGTCCTACAGCATACAGAGACTCGCTACTTTAAAACATATCCTTTTTCATCGCCAGGGTGATGGATCAAATTCATCCTCAATAACATAAAACAAGTCTTGCTGTTCCTGCCGTTCCTGCCTTGAACTCTACTCACACCTTTTACTACGATCCCATTGAAACACAGTTTTAGGAGAGTTTATTATTTGGGGCATTAGGATGTTAAAGGTATGTCACTTCAGTTAAAAGAGGCATCATGTACATTAGCTGTAGTTCCTGCACGTCCTTGCTCCTTAGGAAGGTGACCAGGTCAAACAAGATGCCATAAAGCAGATGGGGTTGAACGGGTTTACTCTAGCTAGCTTGCTGTGAGCCGCTTCATGGCATCAGAATGATGCTGTATGCTGATATAATTCAGTCAGAGCTGCTCTGGTGCTTTTCTCAGAGATTCACCTACTTTGTGTCATAAAGCGCCTTGGGGAGCAGTGTGTGATACCAGTCATCTTAAGCTAAGAATGGAGATGTCGGTACTAAATATCAGCACTTTGTACCAAGATTGGTAGCTTCTCCCCAAAGTGCTTCTCCACTGGAAGGTAACCTGGCATGTCAAGCACAGTTTACGAGTGCTAAGCCACCTGTGAGCACCATGACAAACTTCTATGATGGCCAATTCCCTGACAGGAAACAAAAGTAATGGGACATCAAAATTTCACCAGCAAAATCCCAGCAAAGATTTAGCTGGGAAATTATCTTTAAAGGTCAATACAAAAGTGGGCCCCGAAGGGACAAGGCACCTTTAACAACCATTCAAAATATGAAAAATAGGACTTCAAGAAGATCAAGGAATAAATAACCAAAAGAGAAAACAGGCTTTTGAGTGGTCAGGTTTGTGGTGACAGAGGAGCAACAAAATGCCAGCTGGTTTCGGTAACAGATGGCTGCATGCACTGATCTGTCCTGCATGCCCATTCTAAACTTCCTCTCAGTGGAAATAAGAAGCTCGCACAAGGCTAAATGCATCCTTCGCGCAAGCCTTTCTACACATATTGCATCACGGTTCAAATGTTTTCCATTCACAAACAGTCCTACACGTATGTTATTTTACTCTAGTTATGCTGAATTTTAAAAGAGGGTGGTTAATGGCACCTCATCTTTTCCAATCATACCTACTACAGTTCTCTGGTGGGCTAATATACCCATTTTCTTATCATTCTGTCACATCTCCCTCCTCCCTTTCCCTTAAATACATCCTTCACTGTATTTTAACGGAAAGGTCTTCCTTTTTGCACCTTCCCCCTGGTAGCTAAGAAAGGGAACCATGACACAAAGAGCTCTCACGCAGTATTTTCAGCATATATCTGGACATTTATCATTTGAAGTTGCCACAGCTAATTACATGGCAGGCATAGGTCATCCCACTGGAAAAGCCTATTACTTGTATAGCAGAATGAACCCTTCAATCCTAGATAGCTCAGGACTCAAGTAATTATTTACAACAGAGAAAAACAGCAAGTCTGAAAACTCTACACTGAAGGACAGAAAAGTTTGCCGAAAATAGTTGCCTTCTGCTTCAATATTTTTTTCTAACTGTAATTTTTAAGAAGAACTTTTCTTTGATTAACAATGAACAATCTGCTAAAAAACCCTGAAAATCAAAGCTGTTCTCTTACTTACTTTGGCCACACAATTTTCAGTCTTCATAGCAGTGCTTCCTAGACATACTGTTTCCTGGTTTAAGCACAGTCTGGCACAGCTGTTGTAGGTCTGCAGAAAGATTAAAATAGTTATGAATAGAAGAACACAATTTTCTTTCAGGCACCACATTTTTGGCACAAGAACCCACAACAACTCTACTACATTTCCTTCTTCCTAAGGTAAACGTTTCAAAGCAAAACAAACTAGTTTACAGCAAAAGCCTACGTTGAGGGCATGCATGTCCTCTGAGAAACTATGTACAATTTTATAGTTCTGAGATACAAAGAAAAAAAGATTCTTCCTCCTCTTTTCATTTGAAAAAGGAAAAAAAAATCTGATCTCAGTTGTTTGGTCTTTCAACAAAACGCTGCATAAACTGAACAACTAAAGCAAGGTGATTTCTACATGCTAGTTATCACAGTGTATGTCAAACGTTAATAAACATCCCTTGTCTTCATCAGGTAAAAATACATGGGGACAGTACGAAGGCTGTAATCAGAAGGGAGCAAATGCAGACCACATCTCACTTGTTGTATTTAATCTTCCCAATTTCGGAAAGCTTTTTCTTTTAAAGTAGAATGCCTTTTTTCTTTAACCCATACACTGTCCTGCCCAGGGGACCCTCAGCTGAGGCTGCAGACTTTGGAGTCTTTGCAGAACACATTACTCATAGCCTCTCCCTTCTTTAAGGGCAGCATACCAACACTACTTATGAAGTGTGCTTAAAATTGGTTGATTTGTCTATTTAAACTCAGATGCTGAAGAACTCAGGAGTTTCTAATGGAGGCTCCCCCACACACACTTTCAACACCTTTTTAATTACTACTTGATTAAGCTCACATTTTCTAGCAGTAGGAGTATAGTAGCACCTAGCAGCTCCAGTATTGGATTAAAAACCCAGTGCCTGTCGCCATTTACAGAAAACTTTTCCCAAGCAAAAGTGGCAGCCCAAAAGCAAGCACAAACTTGCTTTGTTGCAAGAGAAGTAAGTGGACCACAGAGAAGATGTTGCTACCTCAAATAGTTGTGTGGGGAAAACCCAAGAAGCGCGTTGAAAGACAATGAAATTAAACTTGCTACAAAGACATTTCCAAGAGCACTAAGTAAAACATACTAACATTCATGATATTTTTAAGATTGCCTTAAGGGAAGGATGCACAAAGATTTGTAGTGAACTGCCTGTCAGTTCCCTCCCTGTAATACTTGCTGGCAATCTCTGAAGATCCTTCTTTCAGGGCTCGCTACAGATTTCTATTTGTCTGATTTGAAACTAATTCCACCCCAAATCTGCCACAGGTTACAAAACCCGCAGGCAACACTGGCATGCTAAGGGCTCCTAAACCTCTCTCTCTGCTCCAAAGCTACGTCATCAGAGCCAGATTCCCTCAGCACCAAGCACCAACAAACGATCTCCCCTTTTTACCCCTTTGCCACAGGCCTGGCTCTGCAGAAGATGTAGTCAGTAGCAACACACAAGCCAGCAGAGGAACATATTGCAAAGAGATTAAAAGGGGGCTATGCTGAGCGACAGGAGATACATCCACAAATCCAGTGTTCCTAACCGTCTCCAGCTCAGGAGGACGGTAAGCACCAGCTGATGGGAACTGAGTGTTCACAATCAGTTTATAACATTTTTCACCTACGTTCTTATGATCCTCATTAAACACTCCTTACTGCCCACCATGGGAAATCACTATACTGGCTCAGGTGGATCTGTACTGGTCCAGCACAGTACAGACACTCTTGGGGAAATTCAGGAAATCACACTCCTTTCCATCCTACTTCTTTACAGACCCCACGAAAACAGAAAGAAAAGGGAGCACAGAAGCCCTATCTTCTCCATCGCTTTAGCAGTTCACGTTTTATTTCTCAGTGTGCTCTCTAACCAGAAAACAACCAGTGACAGACAGGAATGCAGAATATCCTGGCTCCAGCAGATCTCCTTACAAGCCATAACATTGATATCTGCTGCAACTAGTAGCCAGCTAGCAATTTCTGACTCTGGATCCAAAAGGAGGAACTGAAAAATTCAAACACACAAATCTTTTCAAAGTGCCATGCAACGAACAGAGTGCGTCTTTCAACAAGAGGAGGTTCAGATTCAAACAGGGATTAGGCCATGAGCAAACAGAAGTCTGATGGACTCAACTTAGCCTCTTGCAAATATTTGCCAACATCATAAAACCATCACTCTGGTATGCACAGAACTTTCTCCTCAGAAGGAAGATCAGAATGGCATAAACTATTATAAATTGTGGCTTAGATGTAGCGGCCCAACTGGTGGACAGAAAGTTGACACCATCTGCTTTGCACTGACGTTCAGACAATACCATGCAAACTTCACTTCATAAGCGTCATGTTAGTTCAATTCAAACAGATTCTGAAGGTGAAAAAACATGAAGAGTTGATAAGATTCTTTGTTCAGTATTTACATTTGTGTAATTTGACCCATTTATCACAAATCTGTGTTTTCTTTCATTTGCAATTTAATTCCTAAAATTCCAGTAGCAGTATTTCTGCACAACTTATCTGCTACATACTGTAAATTTTATGAGGAGCCCTGACCTGAAGAAAGCTACTATTAACTCCACTTTGCAGATGAAAAGCTCAGCCACAAAAACATTTACTAAAAGCAACAAGGAAGCCTGTGGCTCCATGAACTGAACCATGAACCCAACTTGGATCTTGTCAGTCTTTTTCCTCCCAAGACAGGTATGCACAAACCTTGGTAGCAAGCCAGCTTTTTAAAAGGTGAGCTTACAACAGGCTTTCTCTCACATTTACAAATGGGAAAGAGCAGACGGTCCAAATACACAATGTGAAATACTAAATGATAAATCTAAAAAATCTAGAACTTTCTGAGAAGGAAGTAAGCTCACTATGCCACTATTCAAAAGTTGTGTGCATGTCAGAAAGTAGATACAAATAATTATTCCTATGTATTGCTTAATTTTTATTATTTCCATCCACACATTACATCTCAGTGCGAACAGCACCAACTGAACTTCCGGCATAACTTGTTCATCAAATCCCACAATACCAGCACTAGTGACACTTGATGGAACTAGTATAGTATAAATTTAAAGCAGATAAAATGAAACACTTATTCACACAGCAGGCAGTGAACTTCTGGAGCTTGCTGCCCCAGGACACCGTGGAGAGAAACAACATGAGCAAGTGGAAAAAAGGGATTAAACAAACTCATGGACAGCAGGTCCATAGAGTACTCGGCAGAGATATCCCTTGGACATCCCTAGTGCAAGAGCAGTAGATGCTGCAGGAGGTGAATGGAGCACAGAGAGTGGCCTGACTCTTTTGCTCTCATTCAACAGCATCTTCCACTGACAGTGCTGGACTCGGCACTGGACGAGCAGACTGTGGGTCTGACTGACCTGGGCATTCCCGTGCTATTAATACCTCTCTGCCCTTTGACAGCATGCCAGCGACACTTAAATTCCTCCTTCCCAACCTTTTCAGCCACAGAAAGGAGACAAGAACATACTTTTACTGTGAGAATCAACTTTTACACAGTAATTTAATTACATAAAGACCTATGTAAGTGCCAAATTACCAGACAACCATTTAGTCCTTCAGCAGCTCTTTGTTTCTCAATAAAAGTAGCGGGGAATAAAGAAAATTAAAAGGAGTATGTACAATGGATTCAACCCATAGGGATGTAGACTTGAGAATAAAACATAGTAATTTTTAGTTCAATATCCATTACTATGTTTGCAAAGTTACAAAGTTCTGCTGTTTTTATTTTCCCATTCTCACAGAAGAATGCATTAGCAGCTTTGTGGGATGAATAAAAAGGGTAAAGAAGATTCATGTGCATGTTCTACACTATGTTTAAAAAGGTTTCAAGCAAAAACACAGACAAAAGCCTAGCTCTCCCTGAAAAGCCAGGGGAAAAAAAAGAGGTGATGTCACTCTACTTAATAGGTCTCAATGGAAACGTATCAATAATGTTGCAAAGAAGCTGCACCCGGCTGGTGAAGTCATGAGAAGCTGGTAGAACATATTGTGAAGGTAGTACTATATGGCTGCCCTCTTCTAATGTTCCTCTGTAGGTAGCAGTTACTGTCTACTGTGAGACACAAGATTACTGTTGGACATGGAGATTTGATTTCATCTGGTATGGTTGCATTTGTGTTCATATGCTAAGAGTTACTAGTGAATAGACTTAACTGAAAGCAGAATGAATGTCATATCATCAAGCAATAATGCAGAGCCCTACATTTTAGGTGAAATATTTGATGGTGTCTCATGCTGCACTGTAACATCAGAGAACCTCCTTTCGTTCATTCCAATGCCTATAGGAACACTGACTAACCTAGAACAACACCAAAACCAGAACCAAGCCTCAGAAAAGCAAATTTCTCACACTCACCTTTAAAGCTCGATCCTTTTATAATCTCATCTAATTTGCACCAAAACTATTCAAGTTTCTCCTCACCTTTCATCAAAATAAGAGGTTTCTTCGCCAAGGAAAAGCAGTCTGAAATGGTAGCCTGGTTCAACGCCACAGGCGGATAGCTTTGCGTTGGAGTGCTTTAATATGTTTTTATATTGCATATAAAGCATGCAAACATAAAGCAGTTTGTTGAAAGCTACCTTCTTTGTGGAAGCTGGCTGTAATTCTGAACAAGTTTTCAATTTTCGCACTGCTGCTAGGGTAAAACATTTTAAAGAGTTTAATTTTTACAGTGGCTTCAATGACACGAGATTATCTAACAAAGTAATGGTTAATCAATAGAGGGTTTAGTTGTCAGGTGAAACATATAACACACTAAAAGGGATTGATTGCAAGGCTCCTCCTTATTTACTGGGAGGTATATATTTAAAATGACACAAACTTGTTACCAAGCTGCATTCCTTTAACCTTGCAAAAGCCGTTTGAGAACAGTGTTAAGCAGCCCTATAGCAAAACAAGCTCTAATGAAAAAA
>VYXH01002461.1:72399-95062 GCA_013397275.1 Burhinus bistriatus | reverse complement strand
AAAAAAAAAAAAAAAATCGCTACAAATATATGGCAGCACCAAATCATGTCAGAAGCAGGGGAACCACAAAGCTGTACTCACTCTCAGCCAAAGGCTTAAAACACCACAGAGACACTAGACTATGGTTCACTAAAGATAGAGCTGTATCTGATCTCATTCCATAAATGTCTTTGGTTACATTTTTCTTTTTAAAGAAAGTACGATCCTGCTCTTTGACATAAACACAAACATTTCTACTCTTGTTGGTCTAGCTCTGGACAAACACTGAATGCCAACCCGAAGCCTTGAACCCCAGGCAGAAAACTCTGTGTGTGTGTGCACACAGCTTTTCTGCCAACTGAAATCCATTTCTTTGGCCATTTATTCTGAGAATCCCCAGTCCCTGAACAAAACTCCACTTTTTAATAGAAGCTGCAACCCAAGAGTTCAATAAGATTTCCCCCCCCAATAGTTAATAATTACATGATTTATCAGAGAAAGATAACACTAATAAAAACACAGCAAAAAGACAAACCCATACCCTCCCTTCAAAGTCATTTTCAAGGAAAAGATTATTAAACTGTTCTTTTTGAACAAGGGCTTTTGTAGCTAAGCACAAATTGCCAAACGGTTAGAAAAAAAGTTATTAGACTCAGAAGAATTGAGCAGAAGTGGGAAGTTATATAAACAAATCACTCCAGCAGATTTGGAAAGATCGCTTTCATCTTACTTAGAGTCTTAGGAGACTTGCATTAATTACCCTTTAAAGGTCTTTCACATGGACTATTTAAAATAAATGCAATTTATTTATTTATTTCAAATGAGGTGCTGCTTCTGAAAGAATTAAGTAATCTCAACAAATTTAAAAACGTTTTTATAAACAGGTAATTAAAAAGAAGACTAGAATTAAGTCAAGCTGTAAAACATTACCCAGGATTCGCCACGATTACATTCTTAAAACAAAATTTTTGTTATCCCTAGCCCAGCCTTGGGAAGGGTAGTCTCCACGGAAAGTCGGAAAACAAAATAAAGACTAGCCAAACAAAAAACTAGATCATTTGCAGGATTTTCCCTAAAGCACAGTTTGTCATATTGCAATTACACCTTGCCGACTGTGAAAGCCAGAGTCCTTAATATTGCCACTAGAGGGAAGACGTGTCTCAACACATGGCAATGGTAGTTGGGGAGTGGGTTTTCTTGAGCAATTACCATAACAAAGCTCCCTTGGCTGTGTGTACCTTCTAATTACTCAGTACAATTAAAATGACTTACCTAAAACAAACAGAAAAAAAAAAAGGCCCCTAAAACAAAAAACCTCAAGACAATACAAACAAAAAGCCTTACTCCAATCTGTCTGTTATCTGAAATTACATTAAAGCTGAAGACCTTTTTTCCTCATCCATCAATGCACAGGGGGGGAAACAAAAAAAGAGTATGCCACAATGCCCAAACACCACGGGGTTGTTCAGCGATGTAAAAGCATTAAAACAAACAAAAACAAAGAGCAAGGAGAACTAGATCTCTTGTTAAAGAAAAAAAAAAAAAAGAAAAAGGAAATGTCGTGGTATTTAGCCATCTGGTAGCTGCTTGAAAACAAATTGTCCTCAAAAGAGCAGAAATACAGTATGTCTTCTCTCAGTTCACTGGCTTATGAATCAGACTTCCCTCCCCCCATATCCCCTTTTTTTTTTTTCTAAATACAGGCATGGTAACGTTATACTTCTGTGCTGCTGCTGCTGCTTTCACTTCCCTTTTGTCCCACTGTGCAAAGATAACCACAGTCATTCCAATCAGATCTGGTTATTCCAACTTGGATGCATTATTTGCAGTCTTTCGGGATACATCTTGTTGGGCCCATTGTTCAAAATCCCTCAGGATTTTTTTTGCCTGACAGCTACTTGCTGATTTTTAAACCCTTAAATCTTTCATTTTATAAGGCACGTCATTAAGGGAAGATGGCAGCCAAGTGATTTTTCTTTCCATTGACAATTTGTGACATTTTTCCAGCAGCGTGCAAGGTGTTGAAAACCTGGCAGCTGTTACCTCCCGGGATGAAGATCCTTTTTTATCCTCCCTTGACAGTTTAACTCAATGGGTCAGCACCTTTAAAGACTGCAAAGTACCACTGAAGTGGATGGAGGCTTGAATTACTGCTCCCTCCCTAATCAATGTAAACCCTCACTGCAGGTGAAACTCTTCATCTATAGAGGTGCATGGGGGAGGAAAATGTAATGCCCTGAGCCAGATGGTTTTCATCTTGTTTTTTAAAGAAGAAAGGAACAAGCTAACAAGGGGACAGCTACTTTGTTAGCTTCTTGGCCTCTCTCATGGCTTTGAATCCCCAGGGTTCCAGCCACACAAGAGAAAGAATACAGAAAAACATAAACACTTAAAGAAATATAACTAGGGGGCTGGCAACACGCTGCTTTCAAAGAGTTGAGAGCCCTGTTCAGCGCTTTATTTATCACTGCCCACGTTCTTCGGATGGTAAGTGGACATGGACACAAAGGGCAGGGGGAAGCAGACAACACTTGCAATTTACTCAATTACAGAGGAATGCAGAAATGTGG
Organism: Burhinus bistriatus; assembly: GCA_013397275.1. Classification (NCBI taxonomy): domain Eukaryota; kingdom Metazoa; phylum Chordata; class Aves; order Charadriiformes; family Burhinidae; genus Burhinus; species Burhinus bistriatus. The sequence goes on along the minus strand of VYXH01002461.1, from coordinate 92,513 downwards.
CCGGGTGACAGATTCCTATTAGCACTAATGCTGAAAGAGCCCAGTGGCCTTTCCGCCACAAGGCAGCGTTCCCATTGTAACTTAGACGCCGGCACAACCCGCCTTGGCTAGTGTCACAGAGGAATGGAAGTGATTTTTTTGTTGTTGAGAATAAAGAAAAAAATTAAACAGAAAGAATAATCTTAAAAGTAAGACTAAGGATGTACTTCCAGCAATTTCCGGAGGCTTTTCAGCCAGCAACTCCGTACTTGCAAGCATTAATAGCACAAAAGAAGAGGTAACCAGGATAACTTTATAGACCAGGTATGTCCTGCCCTGGACAGCTCTCCAACAGAAGCCAAATTTGAACTGCAGCGCCTTCCCCAGAGGGAGGGAGGAAAGGATGAAGGGAGCTGAAGGACCCTCACTCCCTCCTCATCATGTAACCTTCCCCCACCAGTCAAAACAAGGGCTTCAACTTTGCATGGCAGAAATACTTTTGAGGAGGAGAAATAAGCCTGGAGAGGAGCCCTAAGCAGCAGGATGAGGCCACCAGCTCGAAGTACACAGTTGACGGTTGCTACTTTTTGTCTTTCCTTTGCTCCACCTTCTTTAACCGCTTTTTGCTTCTTATGGTTTGCTTGTGTATTGGCTTGAAACTCTTAAGATCAGACTGTGCCTATTTTAACTTCACAATAGCATCTAGAGCATGTTTTAGGTGCTACATGTAATTTTACAAAATGACCTCAAATCCGTAAGAATGAACTGAGGTAATATTCTGTGCCAAAACAGTAAGAAGGAAAATTCTTGAAAATGCTAAGGGGCCTGTTTGAATGGGGTAACAGACAAGGATTTTTTCCCCTGGACTTCCATCTGGAAGCTTACGGAAAGACAGCAGAGTCCAACGTGAGGTTTGCAGGAGGCATGGTGCGGCAGCCTCGCTGCTGCCAGCATTTCCCCACAAGGCACCTTCACCCACAGACAAACCACAGCAGCAAAAGGCACTTCATTATTGCTGCATCGAAGAGAAGGGAGGGAAGGGTTTTAAACAACCTGCATTGTGCCTGTCTTCTTTAAAAACCAGCGGGGTAATCAAGTTCAGGGCAGCCCCGGACAGCTGCCCTGTGACCTATTCATGTTGACCCCCACTATTCATCACTTTCCTTAGGACTATAAGGGCAAGCTCCCAGGGAGTGACCACCACAATAGACAGATACGAGCCAACAATAATACGGTTCCTGCAAAAAAACCAGATGGCACTGCAATAAATTTACAAATCTGCATTCATGGCTCTGTTAAAAACACCCAGAAGCTAAAAGGCTGGAGGGGCCCCCAGAGAGCTTCCCCTTCCCTGTTTCTAAAGGCCGGCTCTCTCCCCAAGACTATTGAGCTCATGTTCTTCATAAATGAAGAATGGAGACATAGCCCTTAAAATAACAAATGCCTGACCTAATCAATCTAGTGTTTGGGTCTAACGCTAAATGATAGGCACTGAAAACTAATTATGTTTTTTGGCAAGGAAGTTGAATTAAAATGGAAACACACAGGTTAAAAAGGCACTGAAGCATTTGCGAGTCCCTTTGAAAGGGCGGCACACACACACGCGCTCACACACAGGGCTTGAAACAGGAACCTGATTCAATAACTCATGCATTTATTTTTAAAATGAATCAGATTAGTCCCATGTGTGACCTGCCGGTCCATCTGTATGAGCTGGACTTAATGGGCACTCTTCTCACGCTTACTTCAGTTTGAAGTATGAGAGAGATAAATTTAGTTTAATTTTCAACAGATCAAGCTATCCATTTTCCAAATGGACCATCTGGATCAGCCTATTAAAATTAATTTATAACTTTGCAGTGTGAAAATTCGTTTGTTAGCTTAAATAAAGTTGCCAAAAACTTTTGCCACTTGTCATTGTTTTTTCTGAAGTCTGTTTTCATACTCGGATTTCCAGTTTACCGCTTTGAAATTTAATTTTGTCAGACCAAGCACTCAACAAGAACTGAATGTTTGATTCAAAATCTGTCATAGCTTAGATCTTTTCACCGTTTCAGCTAACAGTGTCAAGTTCATTGCCTTAATCTGCTCTCCTTCCCAGTGCTCATCTCCATGTCTCTTTTATGTTGCTGTCCCTCATGCAGGTAAGAGTGGCTATGCCTCCCACTTCCAGCACACCAAGGACACAGCTACACTTGTTGAGACTTCTGATGACAACCTTTTCCAACAACCATTTTAATCAACAGAAGACTTTATTTGTCCTAGTGAGAAGACTATAGCACCAAGCAACAGGGGTCTTTAGCCCCTGCTTACAACTTCAGATGCTTAAGTAACCATTATACCTTCTTATTACCTCCACGTTCTAGCATGCGTGTTCCACAAACCGACCTGAGAAAACATTTATGGCTAAGGCTTCATACCAGCACTGCAAACAAGGCAAAACAAGGTAATGCACCTTTACTTAAACTTGTCAGCAGCTGAACATGTCAAGACATCATACTGCACCTGAAGTGGTCTGATGCATCTCATTAATTTTCTAAAACTAATCAAAAAGTACTAAATATGTTGACACTTTCACTGGAAAGACCATTTAAGTAAACAGACTTCTCCTCTATCCACATACACACATTCAATTCCTCTGTGCATGTAGGTCCATGTTCCCCAATAATGAAATTTTAACAGTGGTGTCTTAAGGGAGAAACAGAAAATATGAAACTGTACACTCAATATTTACCAAGTTAGCATTTTTCCACTAAGGTGGAAAGCACTTTTTGTGCATTACTGCTTTGACAGCATTTGCATGCCAGAACTTTTTGGGTTTTACAAACCACAGATAGATGTAAGACAGGGTAGCCACTCTTGCATACCTTCCTGTATGAGATGCAGATCTTTCCAGCAAGTATCACTCTACAAACTGATTATAAGTATATGGGCTGCATATGTGTCTGATTTCTGCACCTGGAGTTGGTAAACTCCCCTCAGCTTCTTGTCCATCACTAATAGAGAAGAGGAACAATCTGAGCTTCCCAAATGCTCAGACAGCTTTATTTATGCCTACATAAAGAAGGAAAATTCCTTCTACAGCAGGCACAGAATCATGGTCACCAGGCAAGAGGGCACTTGCTTTAAGACTAAGACTACATCTTCAACTTGTCCACAAACACTTCTCAACACAAAAGGACCCAGATAGCAATCAGAAGACTCAAGGGGTTTGATCTGCATCTGTCACTGTAAAGACTGGACACAAAGATGGAAACTGATAAAACATCTCAACAATATCCCGAAACACAGCTAACCATCTTTGACATAAACAACGTCCATGTGAATTATTTCCAGTAAGAAATATGTGGACAGTAGAAGTGTTTTTTTACATGATATCTAGGCACCTTGGTTACGATGAATTATGGGCCAGTGGGAAAGACAGCTTTCCCTGGACACTAAGAATACTTCTGCAGATTGAAATATAACAGAAGGGAAACCCAACTCAAGAAACTGTACCTTCTTATCTGTCTAATACTGCTCGCGAATATTTGTCTTCTCCTTAATCAATAATCATGAGGAAGGACTCAGTGTAATGAAAAGGCACACAAGACAGGTAACTCAAGTTCCTTTTGACTTAACATCTCTTACTATGAACATTTTCTTGGAGAAGAGACATATACCTTTTCTTGTTGAACCTGAAGGCTTGCCATCACTAAGATACATCTAAGATGAAAAAACAGTTTTCTGTTGTGCTGGTGACGTTGTTGGCTATCCTTGGGATACACAGGAGGAACCTAGTAGCTTTGCCCTCTTCCTCTAGTTCTCATTGTTTGTTGCTGAATGCCAGAAACATTTTAAGTTTGTTGTAACATATTTAATCAATTCTACAAGGTAATCTTTCTCAGCAGTATCTGGGACCTTACTCATTATCCTAGCATACTGCCTCTTGTCTAAAAGACTTACATGGACTACGTCTGTTAGCTGGACCTCTCCTAGCCACATGACACCTTCACATGACACCTAGTCCCACAAAAAAATCAAGCACTCCTAACACAGTATTTCAAAACAAAACAAAACAAAACCAAACCCCCACCTCTCCCAAAAACAACACTGAGCACAAGTACGCTATATCAAAAAGATATTTCTTCCTTTATGATGACCCACAATTTCTCTTGCAAATAGCAGCAGTGGGGCAGTGTCTTACCACCCTATTCCTCTCCTGAGACTGCTGCTCCTGTAGCTGAGATGCAGAAGGATATGCGCCAATTCCTCAGCTGTTGCAATGTGTGACCTGAGATATTCACTTAAGTCACGTTCATCAGTGGGTTTACTCTGATATACCAGGCAGCAAACTTGGCCAGCTGAGACACAAACATACTTCTGCTTCTGCTGCCTGAAGGTTGCAGTGGGGAGAAAGACCAAGGTGCTATGTGAAAAAGGACCTGAAATCACTAAATCCAACTTAAATATCCCAGAAATCACAAGCCAGACACCCTTTGTTGGCCATGGGGATTAAAAAAGTTATTATTTTGTATGGGTAAGAAATTTCATTTACTATATATAAAAGGCAAAGAGATTATGTTTTATCAGACCATTCCTTCTCCTTTCTACCCATTAGTAATTTATACGAGCGTAGAAGAAACAAGAACAGGTCATTTTTCAGGTTATTAACCTGGACATCACCTCCAAGAAAATTTACCTTCAAGAGCAATGAAAAGCTTAATTGTTGTAGAACACTTTGAGATTCTTGATCTGAAGCAAAGCAAAACATACTACAAATAAGACAGGAACAATTACAGAAGAAAGGGCTGAAGAGGTCTTGATGAACACCAAATGGAAAAAAGTGAAACTAGAGAGTCACAGCTGACTGCACTACACAGAAGTCTAGATTTCTTTAGAAAGAGTCAAACTCTCCTGAAAGCTAAGTATCTGTGTCTGATTTTCCTGGATACAATGTGACTTGCTCAGACTTCAAAGGAGAAAAGAAAGGATTTCCATGAGCACAAGTCAGACTTCAGCTTCCAGAAGCACTTAAGGATTCAAATAGCTAGAAAGTTTTATTGCATTTTTAAAGAGACTGATCACATACCTGTCTAAGTGAATTCTTCTCAGGAATGATCTTCCTAGGGGGCTCATCATTATTACAGTCTTCTCTCTCAGAGGAATTCTGTGAAAGAAAGTAAGCTTTAATTCAGTTCTTATCCCTAATATCACTCTGCGAGGAGAAAAGAAACAGAATATTTGTACTACACAGGCTCTAGTATTTTACGCATACATATACCAGAGGCTAACTTGTACTTTTAAGCCAAACAGCTTGTTATGGCAGAGAAAGAATTTCTTCTCCTCAACACAACACTGCACCACTGTGCATGTACCTATTGAAGAAGCCTGTACTTTGAGGATTTATTCTGAAACTCACAATAATGGCCAGTCTGAAAAGCTGAAATCAGCTGGATCAGCATGGCAACACCAGTGCTCCTGAACACCCCACAATAACTATTTAAAACAGTGAAACTTGTTGAAAACAAAAGGGGTGCAACTGTTCTTCCCTGTGTCCCTGTGCTTTTAATCTGCCTAACAATTATTAGCTGCACTGAGTCTGTTTGGCTGCCAAAAATCATAGAGAAATTGACAGAGATAAATTCTGGTGAAAGAGGTTGTCAGGAGATCCTCAAAAAAAAAATATAATCATGTAAGTAGCATATAGTATCATGGCTATGTTTTTCACTCCTGCCCCCAACTCTATGTACATCTACAATATCTAGAAAGACTGATGCTACAAAACTTAAGCTGCCACCTCCAAAAAAAGAACATCAGTAAGACAAGAGTAGGTGGACAAGAAGAAATATGAGGGCTTTTCCAGCATAAGTAAGAAAGACCACCAGGACTTTTGTCCTCTTAACCTCATGATTAAAACCAATTATTACCTGCTTTAGAGTAAAGACAGGCAATAGTTTATCTCAGGGCATGCACAGTCTGTAGCAAACATTTGGTTAAAAACTGCTGGGTACGTGGGGGGAATCCTGTCCTCACTGCCAAAGTCAGCTACTCGGGAAGACAGCGTTCCTTTGCACAGGTTCAGCCACTGCGTTGACAGAGTAATGACAGCCAGGTTTGGGGGAATCCCCCACACACATCTAAAATCAGTTTGATCACTGATTCATAGCCTTAGGCCACATTCCCACGCATTCAGTAGCGAGCAACTAAACAGGTTTTAAAGAGATACAGAAAAACTGCTTAGGGAGAGCTCTGCCAGGAAAAGGGTGGTTTTCCAGTTACTTGCAGACAAGCTCAGGAGTGTGTCTATTAAGGCAGAAGTTTGCATTCTGTACCCCTCCCACTTCGTCCCCCAAATAACCTGTCCTTTGCTGAGCATGGCTCTGCCCGGCTTCTCGCAGAGCCAGCTTCCAGCCCAACACCTCAGGAGACAGAAGTGGCATCTGTTGGCAAAGGAGGAGCTGGACCCTGCAAAGAGCCAGCGTGGCAGAGCAGGGCTAGCAGAAAGCAAGCGGGCTGCGGGAAGCCATCAGAGGAGCAGCGTGCTCGTGTGCTCACCGCAGTGCTGCGTGATCAGGCACCGTCTAGGCAGCTCAGGTTTGCTGGTCTGGTGAAGGGGAAGAAAAGGTACAGCCAGGAGGCAGGGCAAAGGTAGAAGCTGTTTGCTGAGAAATGGCANATACGGGTGGGGGGGAAGAGGAGGGAGAGGGGGGGGGGGGGGGGGGGAAGGGCGGGAACCCCAACCAAAATACCCCACTTGGGATGTCATAAAATGGTCAGGAGGATTCTGTGTAAATCAAGGCTTGCAGACCAACTAGTGATTTTTGAGTTGTTTTAAAAAAAGAAAACAACAAAAACCAAAAACAAGATATAGAACCTGCAAGGTGCCATGACATCTGGGATGCTGTAACCAGGGTTTGGTAATGGAAATCAATCCTAAACAGGCCTGATAAATCGCTGTAAAAGGCCAGCTTTTAAAAGTTTTCATATGAGGCCTCAGCCAGGACCAAGTATTACATTAAATCCAGCTTAGAAAGGACTGTGATCGCAAAAACATACAAGCTAGAATCACGTATCTCCAAAAAAGGGACGTCAGGCATTAAAGCTGTTCTTTTCTGCTCATGAAATACAGTTTAGTAAGTGGTTAATTCAAGAAAGAATTTTAATTTTTGTGCTTTAGAGAAAAAGACCAAGTTCTAGAAACATAAGAGTTTGAGGTGAGTTACTATACATTACCAGGAAATGCATTTTATTGGAGGGGGTGAGTCGGTTGTTTACTATTTCTGGTTCCTTTTTCAACATCCACCCCCTTCCCTACAATAAGTGCCAAAACAATTTCCCCTTTCAAACAGTCTTTCTACCACAGTGAAATCTTGCATTCTTCTCACCTTTCAAAGTCATTAAGGATCCTCCCTCAAAAACATCAAAAAGCAGGAAAATCAGTGCTGCTGCTGAACTGTCAGCCTTTATTTTGAAATCCCTAGTTACTGGAAAGCATCAAGTTATCTACTTTTTCTTTAAGCTGAGCATCTAATTTTAAGAGCAAGCAGAGGACCATTTTGCATTCATTATCTTTATAGGTGGCAAGGCTAAGAGGTTGGCTGAACAAAGACCAGACAAAGACTGCCAAGTGCATATGGTGGTTCACAGCTTGGCGTCTCACCATTCTACAGCACCAACACAGCAGCTCCAATAGCAGACTATTAAAGAGGAGCGCTGCTCATGCACTTTTGTCGGCAAGTAAGTTACGCTTGGTGAAGACAGAATGACTGGAAAGCATTACACTTAAGAAAAAGCACAGATGTTTATAACTCCCGCTCATTTCTCAGGAATAGGAAACCCATCAATCCAGGTGCAGGTACAAGTCCCTCCATATTTCAGGACTAACCGTAGCTGCACGGAAGTGAATTTCGCTTGATAGGGCAACACTTAGCCATGGCCATGGGAAGAGCATAACGTAATTGACTGAAACGGTACATCTATATATTTCTCCTTCCCGAACAAGGTGGGAGGAGGGATAAACGCGTGCGAGGTCAGAATAAGGTTTGCTTCAGCAGGACTTCAGCAACGCTCTCGGCAGCAAGAGAGGCAGACAAAGGGAGGAACCGTTCTGAGCACCCTCTCGTGGTTACTGAAACGCACATCTCGGGCACAGACCTGGAAAGAAGCATTTGGTATCCAGACGGTAAGTTGGGTGTACTCACCAGGAATATTAAAAGATCTGCAGCAACTGTACTTGATACATAGTAGAGGAACGATGGAATTTGTTAGGGTGAAAGAAGTGAAGGAAACCAGCACATACAGAAAGCTGAAAAGCCATACAAACTCCCCTTCTATAAGGGAAAAATTTTAAATCCTGCAGGCAAGTCTTCCTCCACAGACTAAAGCCAGACTGGCCAAAAGCATTTGTGCTTGCGCGCAGGGGTCTCTCCTTTTGAACAAGCACAAGCAAGATAAGATGAGAAGTGCTGAAGTCTCCAAAGTACAAATTGATCAGTCTTGGTGAGATAAATACTGCCCCCTCCCTTTCCACAAACAGGTAAAATAATTTTTTTTTTTTCCATTTGCCCAAGGTCATACAATGGCAGTGGAAGCACTGGGAAGAGAAGCTGGGAAACAAGTTCACAGTTCTTGTAACCTTCACAATTTCTCTCTAGTAGGAGGTTCCTGTAAAGGAGCTCTGCCCTCCATAGCTCATTTTTTCCTAAAATGGATACTGTCTGTAATGAGATCCTTATAAATCTGATTTGCATTTAAAACTTCAGCTTGTAATTAACAGAATATAACTCCATGGCAGGTTGTCTTAAAGACCACTACGAAATTATTACTATTTAACCCTCCCCATGAAGCCTCCTCCACTACTAAACACAACATGCTAAAATGCATACGAAATCCCTAGACTGAAGCATTTGACTGGAGATGACATGCAGTATTTTGTGTACACAGCCCAGCAAAACACTGCTGGGAACCAGATATAATACACAGAGAAATGTACTCCCAGGGACTACCAATTGGGCAGAGCTACCTTTAGTACCGCCTTGCTTGTCATGGTGGAAATCAAACCCCTGCCAACTGGGGGAGGCTTTCTTTGGTGCTGTTCTGCCCTGCACTAATTGTAAAAGAGTACAGACGCAGCCTTTTTCCAAGTGTGGGGAGGTGGGGGTGGGGGAGAAGTGTGTGTCTACGCGAAGAGCACAACTATTTTTTATGCTTTCAAATTCTTAATCCTGTTTGGAGCTGTCAGTGGGGGTTAATGGAAGCCTTGGATAGGAGAATTCCAATCTGGTTGGCAGATGGATAGGTTGGTTATAGCTGCATAACTATGTCTTGCCTGCAGGCACAATTCAGAACACTGTTAAAGCAATATAAAGTCTCTGTCAAGCTGAACCATTTGGATCAGTAGCAAGGAGAAATAATAATAAAAAAAGGAGTTCATTTCTGGGCCTTGCGCGTTTATGCTAGTATGCAGAAACTGATTAATTGTCATCGTGTGCTGGTCTGCTATACCTCGGATTTCTACTTCTGGAGTAGATTTTGCATGCTAATATAATCATTCTCCCTCTTGAGACATTAGCAAATAATCAAATGAAAAACAGGATCATAATTTACTGAGATTCGGGCAATTCTCTATGCAAATTTGACTTGTTATTGCTGCTGCCTCGTTAATCTGAATGCCTTTGACAAACTCCTTTGATTTATGAACTCATGACAACTCCAATGTGTATATATTTTGCTAGATTGACATTATCATTAAGAGTGGGTGGACTGAGCTCACATGAATGGCTGATTTTATTCGCTGGTGTCTGCTGCTCAACAGCTGAGCATCTCCTTCTCACAAAGCCCCTGAGCACCAGGCTCTTCCCATCTACCCATCCATTCATCATCTCGATGTTAATTGGCCCAGGCTTTAAGCAAATTTTCAACACGATTTAAAGGCACGATGACACTGATTACTGACCCTCTGCCATACGGTGCCTATTGATTAACCTGACAGAGATGATGAGCTTGAGGGAAACTAGGTGTGTGTGGACCTTAGGGGGGGCGAGAAATAAAAAAATATTGTTTATGCAGGCAAAACACTTGTCATTATCCCAAAGGCCAGAATTTGTGCTGCTCTGGCCCTTAAAACACACTATTGCTTTAAACACCTGCATCCAATACAGAAAATGCTTGCTTGCTGTGGAAAAATGATTACAAATTTGATGTCATGTGCAGTCTGTATTTTAATCGAGTTCCCTGATAAATAGACCCCCTCAAGCCAATCAAGTCTCGCTCTAGCCATTGCGTGTGTATACATCAGCTCGAACAGAAGCCAGAGCAGAGTGTGTTTTTAGTGGTATCAGCAGATCCAACCGCATGTAGGAAATCTACTTGGGTATTTCAGGTCTCTAAGCAAATAATACAGTGGGAACACAGTGTCCAAACAGTTACAGTAGAGTAAATGTTTCAAGGGCAAACTGGAAGCCAGACATAGCTGTCTTGGTATTTCTGTTGCCACACGAAAATAGATGCTTTAGCACACACCAGTGAAACAGTGCATTTCCCCTTTTCCAGTGCAAACTGTTGATACCACCTGACCCTCAAGCTCCTAGGTGCACTGAGTGAACACAGCATTTTATCAGAGCTTGAGAATAACTGACATCCTCTTTCACGTTTCTTGAGGTGTCCCCACGCTGCACTTGGTCCTCCTCACCAAGGACAGAGGGGTACTGTCTCTGCCAAGAGGGAGCCACTGAATAAAGTAGGTACATCAGCATTCTGCCTGCAGACTGGCACTATATGAAAGGAAAAGGAAGCAGAAGGCCTGTCTAACCCCTGCCCAGCCCCAGGTTAAGTCTGTCAGTCAACGCACACTGTTCTTCTTTTCCAATTCAAGCCAGCAGCCTGCCAGCAGTCATGATGGTTCTCTTGTTTAGATGGCAGGGGGGATTTGGGAGAGAGGGAGTGTTGCCCCAAGATGCTACAAAGTTAGTTGTCTTCTAGTTTACATCAATTTCTTGCAGAAAACAGGACAAGGAACCATTGGGTGAAGGTATAGAGAAATTAGCTGCAATTGCCTAATCCCCACGTCAGCCAGAATGGACTGAAAAGGGGAGGGGGACAGAGGGAGAAGAGAAAAAAACAAAAAGAGAGAGAGAGATGCGTGGAAATAAGTGCCAGTCTAAGACTAGAGGCACACATAAGCCTTATGTTCCCTTTCCAATAACCTTTGTAAGTGATAGATGAGTCCAAGCCCATTGTTATCGTTAAGGGACTGTCAACATCCTGATTTTATAAATGCTGTCTGTCAGTTTATAAATATCTCAGCCATTTCAAACAATACTAGGATGAATCCTGGCATAGCCAATGTCAGCCCGAAAGCAGTATTACAGTTTAAAAAAATATGGGTCTAACATCCACTAAAAACATTTAAGGATACCTTCTCCTTTTTTTTCACCTGTCACCCGAAATGTTCAAATTCATGCTTATTTGGCTAGTCACTACAATGTATAAAAGCAGTCCTTAACATCAGTAACGTTCTTTGAGAAAAACAAGTACGAAAGCTGCAAGTTTGAAGGCAATTCTCTGCCTGTGCGGTAGATAAAATAAAAATGACAGCTGTAACACACAGGGAGATCCACAGCAATGAAAATGCAGAGATAAGTATCAGACCCCATTCCTCTTTGGCATTTGCTGCTCTGAACATTCACTGAGATTAGATCCTTTTACAGAACACCATAAATTGCAATGTGTAGGCACAAGGGGGTGACTTCAGCCCAGAATGAAGGCACAGATAAGTTTCCCAGCTCTTAGAAGTTTAAAGTTAAATGGTACTTTTGCAAGGGGTTTACGGCTAAACATTAGAATGACGGAAGGAGAGGGCAGCAAAATTGCAGCCTGCCTTGCAGCGACCAATATTGAAAAAGGAAAGGGGATAAGCTAAACTGGCCTTCCAGTTCAGTGCCTGCTTTGCAGACTGGTATGCACGTGTGTATCATGATTATATATCTAATATCCTGTTAGCTGCACAGAATCCTGGCTTTTTTTCCTCCGATACGTTTATGAACTCCCCATGACAGGGACTTCTCCATCCTCACCCCGAATGTTTGTGTGGTGGCTAAAGAAATGAAGTTCAAATTCATGCCTGAGCAGCTCAGGTACCTACAACAAGCTAAATTCTTAAAACTGACACTCTGACGACAGTGAAAATGGAAAAGTACAACACTGTCCCTCCAACCAGACACATACACACACAAGTTCACACAAGTCTGGTCTGCATCCATGTTAGCGCTGCCGACGATAATACGAGTTTCAGCTACCTTTTTTGCAGTTGAAAACCAGGACAAGGTTCTGGTTTTTTACATCTGTAGAATGGATCCTTCGTATTTTTTCTCATTTTTCATTCAAATAAATAATTAGAAAAATACACATTTTTCAAAGCAATGAGACTTGATAATGGAACTTCATGACATCAAGAAGAGTCTTTTTATCAAGTTATTTAATTTATTAACTATTGGTTGCTTATAAAGGGTAAGTTCAGGGTGTGGGGAGTCTTAGAATTACTAGAAGAACATTAAATTCAGTTTAAAGTTAAAATACCAAAAGCCAGCACAAATATCAGAGATCTGATGAACAGACGCATTTTGAAGAGCATGAATTTAGTTGTAGTTAAAAAATAAACACAAATCCAGGTGCTGGGAACAAGCCATTTAGGGAAATTTTTAAAAGCTACCTTCACTTCATATACATTTCTAACATGAGAGAGAGAGAGAGAGAGAGAGAAAATATGGCTAATGAGAACAGTCTTTCCACGTTCCCCGGGAAGCAGCCCTGCTTAACATTTCTGTTCTGTGAATTTAAGAGAGTCAGCAGTGGTAAATTTGTTTTTAATATTCAAGCTTTCAAGCCTTGCAAGCTAGTTGGCCAATGGCCCTTTCTATTCCAATGTTTGTTGGTGCCTTATTTACACAAGCATTACATCCGGAGAGCCTTTGAATATAATTTCACGTGGATTAAGGGAAGAACATTTGCTTCTGCTAATCAGGACATCTGGTTATTTTTGTAACTCACAGACATCTGCATTAGGCAGTTCAACTACCCTATTCCTCATAACAAGGTTAGAGCTTAAGAAGCCTCAAGGACCTCTAGTTGAATTTTATTGTTTGCATTTTTTCACAGCCAGGTCTGTTTCAGAATTTCTTTTCCTAAATAGCACAAATCGATCAGCACCTTCACAGGTATACATATGCTTTTATAGCTAGCACTTTCTATGCATGATTTTATAGCATATGTTTGTACTCCAAGATTTTACAGTAGTTCAAAGCTATCTACATCTTTTTAAGGAACAGAAAGTACATATTCCCAAAAAGCATGGAAGAAAACATCCAATTAACCTTATGACACACATAATATGGGTACACTTCCAAATATCCAACCAGGCTATTTATGTAAGACTGGTGTCGGGACTTGTTCTGCATCTTGTTATCACTGTGCTTTGGTTTGTCTCTTACAAGTGGCTTATTCTGTACATCTGATCCCCACACAGAACAAAACAGTATTCTTTTCTTTCTATTCTTCAGGACAACCTTAAAAATTTCTCCAATCTTTTAAATTTGTGCTCAAATTCTTCTTTAAACAGTTTCTGCTGCGGTTAAATTTCTCTGCTACATGGCAGAATTGTACCACACATACTTCATGAAGAAGGATTTTGCGTGCAACAGAAGCCTTTTAGAGAAGAACTGAATCAATCAAGGCTTGGCTCTCACTTCTTTGTTGCTTTCATTTTGCTACATTCCTTTCACAAAAATTCATTTTCAACACTCATCCCAGGGTGTTAAAGTACTAAACTTTGAAATTATACACTCTCATTCTCAGTTCACAGGATTCTTCCCTCCCCCGCATCAGAGCTTTTATCAGTGCTTTTGTATGCTGGACTAAGGTATTTTCTTGAGTTTCCCCCCTACGTGTAAGGGGCAGGGGCACAAAAAAGCACAGACAGCTTTTACAGGCTCTGAACATAAGCCAACAGCCAAAAAAGATGTCAAAAACATATTTCTATTACTAACAAGAGTTAGCAAGAGCCAATGGATCCAGGGAGAATTTTTTAAAACTTTTTATTTATTAAAATTCTCTAGATACAGATTAACTTTCTTTGCATAATATTTATTACAGCTTCATCTGCATAGGAGCTGCAAGTGCTCCAAGAAACGGGTTGTAAAATTGGTTACTTATGCTATAGATTTCATGTCCTTCTTGAAGCATTATTTTCTAACTTTTTTTAACTACTTCCCTCAAAGGACCAATGCCATCTCACTGGTCTCACTATAAAACCCCTTCTCCTCCCACCCCTGGTCATTGCCTACACTCATTATTTTGACACACACACCCCCCCCCCCCCCCCCCGAAAAAACCTCTCATTCTGAGCTTTCCTGCCAAGTAGGCAAAAAGACCTCCACTTCTCATCACACCCCTTCCTTAGAGCTTGTGGTTTTCTCGCTCCCAAACATCTAATTCATCCACACTGTCCTCATCTCACCTTAACGTTTTATGCTTTTCTTGGTTTTTTGCCTTCCTATTTTTCACTGCAGGAAAGAAGAAAAGGAGATACAAAACAAAAGTATGAAGCGGAAGTTGTGTGCCCAAAGTCAAAATGACAGTATAGGGGAACACACCCCAGATTCTGTCCTCCACACTGTGTTAACTTCTTAGGCACAGTTCCTCCCCAAAATAGCGAATGAAAGCAGCTCACTTGTTTGAAGAAATGGCTACCCAGTGATCTCACTGCAGTCTTAGACTGACATGAATTCACAGCACATTGTCTACACCACAGTACGCAGAGGCACCCACATCTTTCTTTATGTCTTGGACAGCGTGAGCCAGGTGACCCTGCAGTCAAAGTGACTTGGTTTCCAATCTAGAACAAGTTCAAAGTACCTACGGAGTCACCATGGAGCAGTTCAGGTGACATAGCTCCACCTTCCCAACATGCCTCACAGTAGTAATTTGTCCATACAGGCAGGCCTTGGTGCTTTTTCCAGCTTCCAAAGCTACATTCATTACAGGAAGCATCATCCACCACCGGACTATGGAGCAAATTTAGTTAACATCCAATACACGCTGTGTTTACTTCCATACGGTGCTGTTGAAAAACCTCATTGCTGATATAAAAAAAAAAAAATGGTGCAAGTCTAAACATGTCCCAACCTTCCATCACATCAAGCAAAAAAAAAAATTTATAGTCTTCTAATAAAAGAATGGCAAATTACAGATTAGGCACCACGCATTATAACATTTGGCTAGCAAGCATCACGGCCTTTTAACAGCTGCCACCCAAGAAACAAACCCCTGGGTTCTCCTGATTTGGCTAGACCAAATTTGAATGTGGTAACAGCCTCTCCTGTAACATTTCAATTTAAAAGCTCAGTATTAGGTTCTGCTATTACAAAATAATTCCAACTCCAAAATGCCATTTACTTGAACTAGAGCAAGGAGTTACAAAATATTATTGCAAACCTCTACTGGGTAAGGAAGAAGAGTTGGACCTGCTATGGAGTCGATCAAATGGGGTGGGTAGTCAAGCAATGAAAGAAGGAAAGACAAAGGTGTATATAGTATCTCTCCTTCAGATACCTTGGGGCTAGCAAACATTTTGTTCCTATAGGAAATTACACAGCTCTAGATCACTGCCTATCGAGATCCACTATTCACAGCTTTTTGCTACAACATGAATGGCTTATTAAACCTACAACATATCTGTTTTAGTTAACTTCTTGGTGGAGAGGGGCCAGGAAAACAAAATGTACTTAAATGCTGATTTTTTTTTTTTCCCAGGCTGAATGCCTTTCATCCAATAAGACATTCAAAGCAGTGACCCAGCAAATGGATTGAAAAAGCAATCTTCCGTCTCAGTGCCACATTATCATTCCTATTCAGTATTCTCGGTGAGATATCTCAATCAGCTGGATGTGTGTGTAAGTGACAGCGCAGCCCATTGCTGGGTTAATTAAACATTTGACTTTAACACCCTCCCCGTCATTAAGCAAATAAAAACAGATAATTCAAACTGCACTTCATCCACGGGGTACACAACATACATGTCAAAATTAAGAGAGTCCAAGGCCCTCAGGGAGTTCTACTCGGGGAGGTAATCAGTTTAAATCTTATCTGGTTTATCAATTATTCTATTGATTAAAGCAGGGTGATTATACAAAACTCCCTCTTGCCACATGGGATACATGTCAGCAGAGCAGGACAACACAGGGAGGCTCAAAAACGATTTAAAGAAAATACAGACAGATGAATAACAGTCTATTAGTACATGCCAGCAATCCATAGATGGAAAGCCTGATTCTTCTTTTTAAGCAAATGAATTAAAGTCTTTCCAAATTAAAGTGCCAATGTTGTTACCTCATCTGCTTTAAAATCAGATCTATATGTTGAAAGGGCAACGTTTCTTCATTTTAAGCAGATGATTTCTTGCCCAGTATTTGAAACATGGTTTATTGATACTGGTCTTGGAACATAAAGACACCAAACACAAGAAATCCCAGACTACTGAAAGGCATTGTACTTATCTATTAATGACTCTCAAAAAGTGGATGAAAAGGGCATTCTCAGTACTCGGGTTCTCCCACATACCTGCATGACATAGCCATAAGTAAAATGTTGTATTTTAACGATTAAAGTGTGACAGCTCATATCGGACATAAAAAGGTTGTGCTTTGGAGTTCTGGAGATTTTTTTGGTTTGCAGCCATCCACAGTGAGACATTAGCAGCTGTAGGAGCTGCCACAGCCACGTTCTCCTGATTTTCACAAGCCCTCACACAAAATCCCACCACAGCAGTCCTTACTGCAACTTTTCTCTTGTATATAGCCACAGTACACAAAGCAATTCCAGTTACTTCTTATTTTTTGTTTCCAGGTGAAGACAGGTTCAAAGAACCTCTGTCTCTTCCAAGGTCCGTTCCTGTCCTGAGTTTGTGAGCACAGACCCACCTCCACTATCTTCCCAGTAACATTTTGTTTCAAGTTTTACTGTCATATCCTAAACTGCATCCTAAACTGGCCTGTACAAGACCTTGACTTAACACCTTTTAAAAATGAAACACTGCAGTCCAGGAAAAAAAACAATTGAAGTGTATTTCTAGAAGTTCCCTCAAAGCAAATAATTAGCAGCAGAAGAGGGACTTCTTTTTTTTCCCCGTAACATCTTCTACAATCTGTTCCATAGTGGTTGGACCAATAATGCAAATTATTTACTAGTCATCTCACCACACTGCAGTTTTTAACCAGGACAGAGGGTATGAACCAACAAGCCAGAGAACCCCAATGCCCCACTGACCAGTGCTGTTGGAGTTGCAGTCACAGAAATTTTAAGAAACAAGGACAGCTAAAAAGCAGGCCTGAGGTATGTTCTTGCCCTTCACCTTCAGAAAGGGATTATATGCCACTCCACATTGGCACTGCGTGTGCATCCAACCATACTTCAGGCCCTACTTCGTAGATCTCTTTTCTTCTTTGGAATCAAACTAGAAGCCTGCATTAGCATGCTGTATTTTACTCTCACCACTAGAAATACTGAGAGTGCTATTTGTAATTGTATTCTTTTAAGAGGTTTGTTCTCTGCAGCTGTTTTCTGCTTGCAGTGTATTTTGTGTAATCAGCACATCATCATAAATACATTGGCTGTTCCCCCGAGGGAAGCTGTCACTGTTTAATTTACAGAACAACCTGGCCAATGTGAATTCTAACACTACAGCACTATGGCAAGAAGTTACCACACTCGGAAAAACAGGTTTCTATGAATTTTTATATCAAGAGCTGGTCCCAGGACAATTTAGGTTCTAGAAATAGATTGTTTTTAAAAGCACTTTATACACTGGATGGAATGGATTCTTTCCCGCTTACAGCTTAAGGCAGCACCAAACTCAATCCCACGTTATTTTAAAGGTGACAACCCCAATCCCCCCAACATGACCATCTTCACTTCTTGACTTCTAGCAAAAGACGGCACTGTATGTAGAAGTTTTATGTGACACTATTTTTTTTTTTTTTGATAAATGAAGAACAACCCAAAACATCAACATGTTAGTTATCTTCATTCCAACAAGGGAACGTACTCTGTTGCAAGGTCAAATGTTATTACCTACATCAAAGGGTTGCTGCACAGTTTATTACTCTGAAGATGCGATAGAAGAACAAGGCATATTCCTGAAAGAGTAAAAATGTATGCAGCTTTATGGGCTGAATGAAGAGTTGCTTCCTTTGTTTGCTGGATATATGGTTGTATTTGGAGAGAACAAACAAGGATTTTTGTAGCAGGTAGGGAAAAGGTGGATGGTTGATCTTAATATATACAGATACAATTTAGAAAATTCCATAACGGTACCAATCATATCGGCAATCATTTAAGAATTAAACATGAACCTCAAATAAACATTTGGGCACGACCAATGAGTTACTTGGATATTTCATTAGCAATGGCTACCAGAAGCAGTCTACCTGACTATTTGGAAAGGGAGTCAAGAAGGCTGACAACCTGATTTTATTTTTTTCTACATATATATGTGTGTGTATATATATTAAATTAAAAATGCTAAAAAGAAACAACTACAAATGTAAATAAAATTAAAACCAATTTAATGGATAAATTATTTTGGGAATTCTCCTCCAAAAGCAACACAAATCTATTTCATACATTAAAAAAAAAAAATCTGCTTTCCATTTTGAGGGGCAGCACGTTGTTAAACAAATTTCAGTGAAACTGAAAATTCGCAAGTTCTGTGTATAGCAGCACTTTGCTAATTCTCAGTGGTAATTAGAAGCCCTGTTTAACATCACCAGACACAGGGCAAGTATACAAACATAATAAAAAAGAATCATGCACATCACAGTGTATTGTTTATGTATTTTGACAAGCATAGTTTAATTTTACTTAGTTTGCAGAGCATTCTAGTAAATTATTTTTGTCTATTTGAAGAGTAACAAAATCTAAGGAATATTCATTGAAGCAAAAATAAATACCATCTTATCTCTGATATGGTTTATGAGAATAATCTACCAAAGCTGAGTGGAAATGGCTGAAATTGTATGGAAAACCGAGTCATTTGGTTGTCTATAGAAGAAAGAATACAGGAAAGAGAATATCTGACTATTTTTATGCACCCTGTAAGTAGGAGCCAAGGAGAAAGGAGAAGAAATAAAAAGAACCTCACCCGACACAGCGTAGCAAAGTAAGTATCTCCAAGCTATGAATTTCAAGATTTAGCAACTGCATTTCTGTGCTAAGTGTTTGGGTTTGTCCCCCTGAAATTTGCACGTGGTCACATAAATACCTGATTTGAAAGAAGAAATTTTTCATTTTGTTCCCCCTATACATGCATGCCTTTAAAGTTATTCAGAACTACTTCTGCATGTTTTATTTCCCAAGAGCCGCTGAATTCTGACTAACATTGGCTTAAATGCCGGATGATAAAGTACTTCATGACTTCTCCAAATTTGTGGTAAAATTACGTGTTTTAATTTTTAAATGAAAATTATTACTTAATGTGGTACTAGCTCTTTGCCAGTTCTGCAGAAATAGATAAACTTGATCTTGCGCAACTGACTCCCTCTGAAGCACTGCCCACCGAGCCATCAAATTCTAAATGATACTCGAGCCAAGTGCTTTGCAGCGGTCTGCGCTGGTGCTAAACACTCAAACATTTATAATTGCTGGGAGGGGACTGCTGCGGGGTACGCTCAATGCCTCCTGTCTTCGTACAAAGCAAGAAAGATTAAGATTACACATTGGAGGAGCACGGAAAAGTCACTAAACCGTTATTTAAAAATCAAAATAAAAAATAACGCATTGAGTAACGTGAAGAAGCCGTTTTGTTACAGATGTGGAAGAGCCCACGGCCCATGGCACGGCCCGGAGGAGCCGCTCGGAGGAACCCGGAGGCCCGACCTCGGGGCCCTACAGGCCGCCGGGCGCCTGGCGAGGAGCAGCGGCCCCGGGCGAGCGCTGCAAGAGCCCGAGGGTGCCGGCACCTGACAGGCGGCCCGGTACCGAGCACCGGCCGCGAACCCCCGCCCCGGCCCCTCACGCACGGGAGGCGTCCAGCTCCCGCGCCGCCTTGGCCGCCCGCTCCAGGCCCGTAGGGTCGAAGTTGCTCCATTTGTCCTTGGGCGGTT
>VYXH01002461.1:54780-71779 GCA_013397275.1 Burhinus bistriatus | reverse complement strand
CCAGGGAAGTGGTGGAGTCGCCATCCCTGGAGGTATTTCAAAGCCGGGCAGACATGGTGCTGAGGGACACGGGTTAGTGGTGGGTTTGGCAGCGTTAGGTTGATGGTTGGACTCGATGATCTTAAAGGTCCCTTCCAAGCTAGGTGATTCTATGTAAAATCCCACAGCCTGAAACAGTGTTAAAATGTAGAATTGTCCTGGTTTCAGCTGGGAAAGAGTTAATTTTCTTTCTAGTGATTGCTGTGAAAGGACTGTCAATAATGCATATTGGTTTAGTTGTTGCTAGGCGATGTTTATACTTTCCAAGGACTCTTTTCAGCTTCCCGCAGAAGAAGGAGCTCAGATAGAATCATGGAATGGCCAATGGAATATTCCATACCATAGCCATCATGCTCAGTATAGAAATGGGGGTTGGCTGGGGGGGGCAGCAATCCGCGATCACTGCTGGGGAGGTGCCAATTCACCAGGCAGTGAGAGTGACTTGTGTCATCATTATTATTGTTATTTTCATTTTCTGTTATTCTATTAAACTGTCTTTATCTCAACCCACGAGGTTTTTTTTCTTTTCCCTTTCCCCCTCTTCTCCCTTCCCTTCTGGGGAGAAGGGGGGAAACTGCGCAAGCGGCTGCGTGGTCCTACCTGCCAGCTGGGGTTAAACCACGACAAGAACATAGCCTAGATCACCTTCAGCAGTCAGAAGTGGGCCAGGGGCCGTCCTGCAGGTGTCTTCTCTTCTTGAAATGTTCATGTTTCATCCCAAATGCGCACTTGAGTAAGACTCTCAAAAAGTTCCTGCAGAATGCTTGATTTTTCTATCAAACTCATCTCTCTCTCTTCTTTTTTTTTTTTTATTGTTGGTGACCTAGCAGATTTATTGCTTGTTATAAAAACCAGTATTGGCTCTGCTGTGTGATTCCATAGTGCCATGCATACATTTTGGAAAACAAATAAAGTGGCAAAGTCGTTAATGTCTGTTACATTATTGACATTATTGAGACTGATATATTTCTACTTACAGATTTCTGAAACTTTTTTTGGGGGGGTGGGGGTAAAGTTCCACGTAAACCAGACTATGAAGTCATGGGTGGAATGCTTACTTTTCAGTCATTTAAAATTGAGAAAAATACCAGCTTTTCAACCCATACCTCTCATTAGAACAAAAACTACACTTAACAGATCCGCCCTTATTGCCATCAAGAACAAAGTAATGATTCAATAGCTCTTGTATTGTATATTTAATTGTCTTCAAAAGGATGCATTACAATTGGGGGGGGATGACATTAATGTATTAGTAAACTATGCAGGGAGTTGTGCAAAATTAATTTCTGCCCTACAGCAAGAACGAACAAGATTATCTTATTGCATGAGAGATTCCAGAGGCTTTACCTTCCCCTCAGCACAGAGTCTCCATTAAGATTAATCAGTCACAAATGCACATTCCAAAGGAGAACACAAATCGTATGCAATCTTCTTATCGAGTTAATGAATGACTCGCCTCCCTCCTATCCCTTCCTCCTGTACAAGAAGAAAGCCCAGGGCAAATTCTCCATAAACCTAGACATGACGAATTCGGCACTCAGGAGACAAGGTCAGTGGCAAAGCTCTCAGCTCCGAACGGAGCTGGTTTAAGAAGTCCATAAGCAGAGCTAATGGAGGGCTTGCAGGATGGAGCAATAGTGCATGGGGGCTCTCTGACATACAGCACAGCTTTTTAAAGAAGTTCGACATGTGGGATAAATAAGCAATAAATTTAAAACAGAGCAAGTGTTACTGATGGAAGTGCTCCCACTGATGCTGAGGTTTCTTCCCAGAAAGGTATATACATTTCTTTACAGCCCAAAGCCCTGAACCACGATGCTCCAATGGCTTTGTCACCAAGTATTAAAATTCTCTTCTTTTTTTTTTTTTCTTTTTTTTTCCCAGCTCCCCTTGCCAGAGAGTAGCTTAGTGACAGCAAATTCAAGCCTGGGGCCAAAAAAATCAGATTTACTCTTCTCCCCTAAAAACCTGATTTTTAAGTGCAGCTCAAGTTTAGCGCTGGGTGGAAGCCCAGGACAAGACACTAAAGATATGCTAGGTGTTTTCAGAGTGCAGAGGATAGATCCTGGAATGATAGCGCTGGAGACTTACTGTCCGTAATTAGTCACAGAACAGGCCAACTGATCTCCATAGAACGTCTCTGATAGCAGAACTCACGTCCAATTTGGTGAAACTGATTGCAGGTACGCCACAGTAATTCAGTGGTCATAACCCAGGCAGTACCGCACTGTTCTTTAGAGGTGTGTATTTGAATGAGAAACAAAAATAACTGCTTTAGAAGGTCTTGCTGTCTGGCGTTTCTTGACTCACTGCTGCTCCTCGAGCTCGGCTGAGGGCTGAGAGCTCGAGGGTAACCTGCTGGGGAAGCCAAATTCCCAAGTTTTTGAGTTTCCTGCTCTCTCAGACTGATACTAAATCCCAAGGCAGATGACTTGGGGGAACTGAACCCTGCAAAGTCCAGCTGGGATCTGTATGTCATTGCAGCAGATGACTTTAACACCAGTGCCAGAGGGAGAGTGTTGATGAGACTCAAGAATTCAGCAGGCAGACAGCGGGCAAACTTTTCTGCTGGAGCACACCAGCCCTGGCCCGGCATGGCCCTATCCTTCCGTTTCTCAGAGTTCACCGACCAAGCTCTGCCGTAAACCAGAGACCATCTGGAAACACTAAGCTGCCCTTGCACTTTATAAAAGGCAGGATGTCTTCTGTGAAGTGTCTCCATGTCCTGGCCAAAGGCCAAGTGGGTTAACAACCTCTTTTCTTCCTCATCTCAGAAATCCTGGTGGCTTTATCCTGATCTCCTCTGCATACTGTATATTTTTGTATTACGTTATTCTTCTTTCTCCTAATGCTTTTCCCTTCCATACCTGAGATGCTATACTTTTGGGATGCCTAATTTGAGCTACCTGTTGACTACACTGGATGAGCTGGAGGAAAGCTGCTCTTTGTCAAGCGTACCAGTGTCAATGGTTGTTGCCAGCAGGAATGGATTTGGCCGCGCGTAATCTTTCTCTGAGCGCTGGTGCCCAGAATGAAAGGCCAGGGCAGCAAACAGCCAAATCTCGAATATGCTCACAAGCTGCAAAAATAAAACTGTATCAACATTTAATAAATAGAGAACAGGCAGTAAGCAAGCAATAGTGAGGATTCATCACTTTGCCTTTGGTTTGTTATTTGTCGGGCATGTTTATATAAAAGAGGGTACAGGTTTGGGATCTATTAGTCAGATTGGTTGTTCCATCCAGCCAAGCCAAACCTTTAAGCTTTGGGAGAACTTGGCTGAGGGGAGCCTTTAGGCTTGACAACCAGGACACCTCAAGGGACAGTGCAGGCTGGGAGATGATCTGTGAGCTTTCCGGTTTCCTCCCCTGATCCCTCCTTTTCATCCAAGTCTTTGTCCAAGCAAGATTCCTTGCTCTGCCGGGAATCAGTTCACTCCAGAGTCTGTCATGCTCTCTGTCTGTGCTTATATCCTTGGGCTTCTGTAGCTGGGAAGAACACAAAAAAGGATAATGTCAGCTTTATCCACCCATTCACCAAATTTGACTGAGTCAGAGGTCTCATCCCTGTGGTCACCTTCACCGTCACTCCAGCCTCTTGCTGGCAAACAGGCTGTGCCTCTGCGCTGTCACACAGCGGCTTTTCAGCGCTTCCTTCACTTCAGGCTATCGCGAACCCCTTTGTGTTTGATGACAGTAAGTGGGTTCTGGGTAGTGGAAGGAGGAAAGCAGCCGTGTTGTGCCTTAGTAGCTGTGTTTAGTACTTAGCTTGTCCCTGCCACCCTGAAAAGTGAAGGGCAGCCAAGGGTGCGAATGGCTTTTAAACAGCGATGCCCATGCCAGCTTTTAGCAGTCATCCCACTCTTGTTATCCCAAAGCAGTCAGTCGCAGGACTGTCTCCACCGTACACGTTTTTCTCCTGCCTGCAAACATAACGCCACTAGGAGGAGTATTGCTCTTAAAAATGGGGAAAAGAGCCCGTCTTTGGACAGTACCTTTTGGGCTGGTAGCTGTGATGAAGCCCTCTTGGCAAACTAGCTGATGAGCAGAGTTACTCCAGCCACGAGGGCTGCCCTGTGTTGGATCTCCAGCACCTCAGTGCCCTTCAGGACACTTTCCCTTGGCTAAAGTGCCCCAGGATTCCACCTTGCGCCCCAGCTCACCTGGCTGCATGTGCACCATGCGGCACAGCCCTTTGCCTGGCTGGTTCTTGTACACGGGCTTCACACACACTTTGTTAGTGGTGCCTGAAGCCAGGTCTGTGAGGAGCACGCTGTGGATCTGCGGCGATACGCTGATGACAGATGAAGGGCCAGTCTGTCGCCGGCATCTGACTCTGTAACCAAGGACTTTCCCGTCGGCGGAGTCCCAGGAGGCTTTCAGGGTGTTGGGGCCCATGTCTTCAAAGCGAAGGTGCCTCACTTTGGAGCCCTCTAGAGAAAGAAGATCCGTGTTACTGCGGGCCATTTGTATGGAGCGGTCCTTACCACCTACCTCCCCGTTCCTCCGGAGGGGATGGCTGAGAAGCGGTTACCAGTCAGCCTGGTCTTTCTCTGCCGCAGAGATGCGATAGCCCGTCACTCTACATCTCCACGCTGGAGGAACTCAGCCTGATTAGTCCTTAACTTTGTCCTGGTACCAGCACAAAATACTTCTGTTGGCACTCTTAGGCACTGGCTGCCCACCTCCCACACCCTCGGCTGCCGTCGTTCTCTGAGCTCCTCACTCCCGAGCCCCAATAAGAGCTAGGTTTTGCCTCCTGCAATATCTTTACAGGTACCTCTTCAGAGCAGAAGCTTCTGCTGGTGAAATTTCCACCCCTCTGATGCTAAATCACATCAAAGAACAGACCCTGAGGAGATAAGAGGGAAAGGCAGTTTTCTTTCTTCTTTAGGGAGATTCAGGGATCTCCAAGTCCGTTCTGCTTGTGACTGCACCAGCAGCTTGGCAGTACGCATCCTGTAAGAGCACTCATATCGTGCGTGTCTGATTTTCTTTCAGTCCTTACACGTCTGCTCAGCCTTATACATCTGCTACATCCTACTGGCATATCGTGTGCTGTTTGTCCGAAGCTGCAGCTTTCCTCTCCTCCCATCCCTCCCCAGTAACTGGGCTGAGTTCTCCGGTTTCACCTAGAGGTAGATGATCTGTCCCAAGAAACAAGAGACTCCTTGCGCCCGTATAGTTTTCCATCAGCAGAGTGCTGCTCACTCACCTTCCTGCGTGCACGCTTTGGCTGACAGGGATTTCTCCTTTCCCGATTTGTAGACTGCAGTCACTGTCACCAGATAGGTTGTGTTGGGTGCCAGATTCTCCACCACAGTGCTATTGTGCTTGCCATCCACCTCCAGCAGCTTCACTGAGTTCCCAGGGAGCGGTCCGTACAGGATCTGATAGCCGATCACACTGTCCAGTGTAGGAGCCCAACTAACGTGGAAGCTGTGTGGCCCAGACTCTGAGATGAGAACCTGAGCTGGGCTGATTTCCTCTGAAAGCAACGTAAAAAGATGTAAATGAGTATGGAATTCAAGGCATAAGAATGCTGTCAGAGGAGCATAACTGATCTGCACCATATTTGGCTTCCAGGAGGTGGAAGAAAATCCATCCAGCAAGCGGACGTTAATAGTCATCCAGGTCATAGAATCATAGAATGGTTTAGGTTGGAAGGGACCTTGAAGCTCATCTAGTTCCAACCCCCCGTGCCAAGTCAGCACAACCCAGCTCAGCCCTAAGAAAACGGTTTCTCTACCTGTGCGGCATAGAGTGGGCAAAACTACTCAGCCAAAACTGTTCTTGCATGCAGAAAATTAATATTGGACGCCACTTCATCTTGACTTTGTCCCCCCTGCTCACATTTTCAGCGTGCCACTTTTTGGCATGTTGCTATCCAGCATAAATCTGGGTTATTCTTGTGGCCCAAATGACTAGTCTGCACAGAGGGGCGGGCTTCTGCTCTGAGCGCTCCCCCTCTCCTTCCCTCTTACACGGGGGTTCCCCGCAGTGGATATACCTGCCTGCAGAAGCAGCACGCACCCGCTTCAAGAGCGTTACTCTCCTCTAGCTGCACCTGCAGCCTCAGGTAGGAGCCCGGGATCTCCTTCTTCCCATAGCAGCTGCTCCAGCTATGAAGGTCAAAATTCCCCCTTGGCAGTAACCCACACAAGGCAGCACTGCTTCTGCCTGACCACGGTCCTGGGCTAGTGAATAAGTGCCGCAGCCGGTGCTTTTACCCGCAGCGGGCTCTACACCTCACCCTGTTAACTACTTGCAAGCTGCAGCTCCTGCCTTCTTCTCCCAGGGCAGCGGGCTCTGCTTTCCTCCAGGTTCAGAGAGATTTCTAAGGTTGGAAGGGTATCTTATGACCATCAGACCTGATCCCCTGTTCTGGGCAGTCCAGAACATCTCTCTAAGGAAGGAGCTGCCAGCTGAGCGCCAGCATGAAGCAGCTCGTTATGTTCCGTCCTGACCACAACCATCTGCCTCCTCCAACCAGACCATGAGGCTGTGGGATGCGGACCAAGGGCTGTCCTGCTTGCTGTGTATATGTGAGGCTCAGCACAGTGGAGACCTTCCCCTTGGTCACGGCTGTGCACATTTTACCTGCTAGTGTCGTAACCCTTGTTGTCTGGGGAGGGAAGTAGTGGACGTTGGACTCAGGAATGAGTGCCACCTCGTAAGTAGTTTCTGGTGCAAGGTTGCTTAGCATGAGGCTAGTGTGAGCCCCAGACACTTGCTTTGTCCTCTTCCTTGCTAGATCATCTGTTGGGGCATACTCTAGGGTGTAGTAGCCAGTTTCTTGGGAGAGGAGTTCCGGCCATATCAGACGGAAGCTGCTTGAGGTGATATCTACCGCATGGAGCTGATTTGCTTGGATAACATCTGGAAGAGAAACAGTAGCAAGAAATCACTACTGACATCAATACACAGAACATGGCACGTCTGAAATATAGGCCCTTCTGGGTGGGAGATGTAGCCTACAGCAGCACCGGATGACAGCTGAAGTCACCTAGGTGTAGCCAAGCCCTTCCATAGCAATTCAGCGAACCAGACCCTCTTGGAAAGGTTCAGGAACACGAAGCCAAATCCTTGAAGACAAAGATAAAGCTAAAAAAAAAGAAATGTAAACCACGTGTCAACTGAAGCAGCAATGTTTGGGGTTTCACACCACTCGACCTCTGGGACAAGAGCCTTTCACTGAGCAGAGCTTGCAATTGCTCATGTGTGTCCGCACAACGGGCTTCAGCTCAGGAATACCACTGCAACCTGCCTCCTGGGCACGTCCAGCCTCAAACCAGCTTGCCACCAGCCTCCAACTTGCTCTGCAGAGCCCCAGCTTTCCCTCGCCATTCTCTCTGCCTTGTCCTCTCTGCTCAGGCCGAACGGTGCTGATGATCTGCTGGGACAGAGGGGCCCAGCACAGCAGGAACCATGTCCCTGCCCACCCAAGCCTGCCTTCTGCCGCCAAGAATTAATCTGGAGCAGTCCAGCAAGTTCTGGGCAGTGGCTACCGCCCGACAGATGGGTGGGAGTGACTGTGACTGCCCAAACGGGCGGCTTCCCACACCCAGCAAGACATTACCACAGACCCAACATGGCAAGCAGCACTGGCACTGCCTGTGACAGGGCTGGAGACAGAATTCGGGCATCCAGGTTCCGAAACTCCTGCAGTCGGCTCATCCCGAGCTCCCCATGGAAGTCACCTACCAGCGAAACCAAAGCACTAAATTTTGTCATGTACGTGAAGCAGCCCAGAGTGTGAAGACACACATTTCTCCCTGCTCTCTGCCTGTAGCCGGTGGCCAGGACGAAGGGGCAGCAACCGGGGACCGTCCAGCATTTGCTGAGCTGGCTGCATTCATCCCAGCTGGAGTCACTCCCCGCAGTGTTTCACAGAGCTCTGTTGTTTTGCGACGTTCGGCATTCGGAGCCACTCGTGAGCTATTTTGCCTCTCTCTCCCCCTGCAGAGAGGCTTCTCTTCGAGGCTCGTGCTACCTTCGAGTTCGAGACACGAGTAGCTCTTCGGGTGCTCTGCAGTTCCCCCACCTTCCTCTGCTGCTTGACCCTTCCGACACACGTGGTCTCCCCAGCCCACATTGGGCTGAATTCCACCATTCTTTGGTCTTCCAGAGGGGTGGAAACACACAGGACTTTCTTTCTAGTTCCAGGGAAGTGGCATATGAAGACATAAAGATGCTCCTATTTATAAAAAGGATTTTGAAAAGTACCCTGAGCCTTCAAGAAGTGCATTTGCTCTGCGCAGCGTTACTCCTGAAAACCTTATGATCGTACCCTCCAGCTCAAGCTTAAATATTTCAGAGCACTGTAAGTAGCTCTCACTGGCTGCCCATTACACAGAGGTAAAAGGAGGCACAAAAATCTGCCCGGACCCGCAAGAGAGCAGGGGGCAGCCTCACACTCTCAGACTTGTCCTTTAACTGGGAGAAGATCAGCTCGCCTCCTCCGAGCGGCTCCGAGTCCCTGCCAACTTCCCCGTACCACATAAAGCAGCCTCAGTTTTTCCTCTGAGCTGTTCTTTGGCTCTCCCAGGCAGGCAGGAACATTTCCCTTCTCCATGCCCTGCCCGATCCCGTCCCCACACGCTGCCAGCAGCGCTCCACCCGCCCAGAGCTTGGAGAAGGCAGCACCATGGGACCTGGGGCTCTGCACCCTTCTGCGAGCCCCGCGACTACCACTGGCCAAGCCACAAAGGAACAGGGAACAGAGGAAAGGTCCCAGTGCCAGAAGTCTTGCCAAAAACTCCGGGAATGGAAATAAGTGAGCTTGGAGGCAGGGCCCAGGCACACTGTGAAAAAATCGGGCAGGTTAAAGCGACAGGGTGCAACACTCGATGCAGGAACCCACAGCAAATAGCTCTGCCCCTTGTTGCCAGATTACCGATGCCTCGAGGTATAAAGTGGGCAAAAAGCCCCAGAAAATAAATGCCCATGGTATGCTTCACAGCACCTCCGTGTTCCCAGAGGGAAGCAGCAAGTTAATCTCTCGTATTAGACTGTTGTGGTTTAACCCCAGCCGGCGGCGAGGACCAGGCAGCCGCTCACTCACTTCCCCTTCCCCCAGAAGGGCAGGGAGAAGAGGGGAAAAAAGGAGGGGAAAGGGAAAAAAAAACCTCAGGGGTTCAGATAAAGACAGTTTACTAGAACAATAATGGAAAAGAAAAAAAAAATCGTAAAAGAATATACCAGACTTAAGTCACTCTCACCGCCCGGTGAACTGGTTGCCCAGTCTGATCCAAGCAGTGATCACGGATTCCCACCCCCCCGGATCCTGTCTGTCCCTGCTATCCCAGGGACCAGAAGCAGGAAGGCTGGTGATGAGGGCTGCCTCCTCCAGGCAGCGAAGAGTGGACATATGTGGCTTTTTTAAGGCTAATTCAGGTGATGTTACTGATGTCTGGTATTTCGCTTAAAGCACCAGCCCCTGGATTCATGTGGGAGTCTCACCTTCCATTAAAATCCCAGACTAGTAACTTTTAGACCTGGTGGGTGCACAGAATACTGCCCTCAGGCATAGCAGAGTATTTACTACCCTTGCCGAGCTTACAATCTTCAAGGCAATCTTGTGTTGCGAGGATATGCAGGTGATTTCTCATTTTGGGATGCTATTTTGTACCACCTGGATTCAGGATGCACTAGAAGCTGAAAGAGCCACTGGAAGCGAAACATTTTGGGGGGTGGGGGGGGGGCTGTGTGGCATCTGGTACAGTAGGACTGCTGGTACTGCCCATGCTCATACAGGAGAGAGGTGGATGACTGGAGGAGAACGTAGTCCCTGTGTGTGACTCGTTAAATGACCATGGTTGGAAACAGGGAGAAACTGCTACACGCAGAGGATTCTGTGGAAAGAGTTACTTGGACGCTCCAAAGCCAGCTCTAACCAGCAAATATAGCAGAAGCCAAATGGAGAATTAAACCAGGATTTCCAATGGGGAGAGAACCTCCCGAAAATGAATGGAAAGTCTGCAAAGTCATAGTAACTCGCTCAGCTTTCCAAACAAATCCAGAGGCATCTGGGAGGCTGAGGCTTCACAATGACGGGCGCTCCCACCCTGACGGCAGAAAGAACATGCATTGTGCAGGGCAGCATGCAGATTAGCAGGAGACATTCCTCTTGGCTTCCAAACGCCTGTCTCCTGGCCCAGACCGTGGCTTTGCCTCTCCTCAGACCCTTTCCTGGATGCTTTCAAAAACGGGACGGCTGAAAAATACAATCTGCCGTCTGTTCCTGCTCTCTGCACAGCAACCGCCACAACCATGCTCGCAACAAAGAGGTAGCAGTTGGCCTGCTGAAGCCTAACAAGTTAGGGCTGGGATTTTCTTCCAAGGGCTGTGCTAGCCAAGTCGGGCTATAGATCTGGCGGATGCAGAACACGTTACAACAGGGGATTTATGGAACAAAAACATTCCTCTCCGACAGTCTTAATGCTGATAGCAACCACCCTCCTTAATTGCTCTTTGCAAGAGAAAAAACAACTGCCAGCCCCTTGTAGGCAGGAGTTCGAGATCTCAGTGTGTGCCAGCCACGGCGCCTGCACGTGATGGCGTACGTAGGAGGTCAGACCTGCCCTAGAGAAGAGTTTAAGGGAGCCGACAGGACCAAACCCTTCCCAGGCATACACGTCGCATTTCATCTATTCAGTGCGTTCAACACATTGTTGTCCTCCGTCTCCCTCAGATGGCACACGGCCAGACAGCCTTTTAGAAAGAAAAATTCACCCTGAATGTGAAAATCAGATTCGGGGGGCTCAGGCACCTCGCTCCCACAGCCAGCAGCCTCTTGCTGTGGTTAAATCACTGCCTGCTTGGGAAACCTTTGGTTAACAATTAACCTGTGCAGGTGGGAGCGTTTTCATGCCGCGCTTGAATTGTACGGATGTCTGTGACCTGCATGATTCATTTCAAAATCTTGTGGGTTTTTAAGGAATCCCGATAATATGCTGCCTGAGCCTCCTTCCTTCATGAACGACAGAACAACTCATTACAAACACAAGTACCGTTCACTAGCAGGTCTGCAGAAAGGAGTTTGTCCCAGTCAGTCATGGGACCTTCCGATGGTAATAAAGATATTTGTCCCAGACCTCCTAAAATCCTTGGTTTATACTTGGACCTATAGCATTGTGGACAAAGCACCTCACACTGCCTGCCCTGCAGAGCCAGGCACTAACTCACGTTCAGCCCTGTTGCAAACTCCCAGTGACCGCAACCCAGCCCCACCGTACCTAGGATAGCATCTCGAAGCTCCTTTGTGATGATGGGTAGGTCATCAACATCCACAAAGTGCAGGTGCTTCTCTGGAGGCTGGCTGGCCGCAGCAGAGAGTTCCAGGTAATTCCCCCGTCCAGTGCTGACAATGAAGACCGTTACTCCCATGTCCTTCAGGAGCTGCATGGGTTCGGAGATGTCATCAGTGGAGAAACCATCTGTCACCCAAACGAGTACCTTGGGCACATCTGGCCGGGCACCAGCTTCATCACTGAAGAGCTTCTCCTTGGCGTAGGAGAGCGCTTTGCCTGTGTTAGTGTCACCCATGAGCTGTTGAGTGTCCCGGATGGCTTGTTGCAGAGCCCCACTAGACAGGTACCGGTCAAAAGGGAACTCCATGGTGGGCATGGTGCTGATATGGATGATGCTGGTCTGGACATCTTTGGGGCCAAAGGTGAAAGGTTGCAGAAGGTCCCACATGAATTCCTTGACTCTGGAAAACTCATAGTAGGAGACGCTGCCAGAGCTGTCCAGCAAGAAGAGGAGGTCCCCTTCTGAATTGGAAATAGATGGCTGGGGACCTAGCAGGGGAAGAGAGAAGGAGGTGCGTTAGTGAACTGGTGGGAAAGCTTGGTTTTCTGGTGCCAAATCTCAGAACTCAGTGAGAATTTTGCTGGGTGGAGACCCAGCTGAATAGCAGGATTGTGACCTGTGTTGGACTATTTGTCTCCCACTGCTTTCTTTGGGTTCAGTCTGACTTTGGGACATCACACCTGCTCAGCCTGATCTAGACCCTGCCCAAGAGGGTCACTGCAAGGAGAGAAGCCAAAGCACTGCAGTGGAGCTGGAAAGAGCTCCTGGAGGCAGTGCAGGACAGCAGCCTCATGGTGATCTGCCCAGCCACAGGACCCTCTCAGCAGCACACTTCAGACACGCCACCTACCCTACAGGGTCTCATGTTGGCCAAGAAGGTAAGAGCCGTGCAAAGGAACAGCTGGAGCATCTCAGTGATACAGAAGCAGCAGCAGCGGTGGCCCTGAGCACTCGTGGTGTGCTTGGTCCATCGCTGTGAACAACGGCCCAATATCCAAGCACCCAAGGGTTGCGGCTGCCGTACCCCACGTACTTCGGTCAGCTGAGACAGCCAATGGAGACTCCCAGCAAACAGAGTCAGCACACCTCAGCCCTGCTGGGTGCCGCTCGCCCTCCGGCCATTGGCAAAGGCCAACGCTGCAGACAAGCTTGGTCTTTTGGAGCTCACTCCTTTTACATGTTCTACACCTCACCTAGATCAATCACCATTCAACAGAGGTAAGGCTGCAGACGCATCTCACCTAGCTGCTGTGGTGAGCTCTCCAGGAGCGGGGAGAGGAGCTCCCCCTGCCTGCAGTGGCTCCCTGCTCTCCAGGCTTTGTTGCAAAATCTGTTTAAAGTCATTTTACACATTTGCAAAGATAAAAAGACAGCAAAGGGGAACAATAGTTACTTCTTTCTTCCTTTCTGTTGACATGCATCATCCCTACTGTTCAAGGGGCCACTTGGACGGCCAGAACAGACCCCCGGTCTCTCAGAGGAAAAAGGCCGGTCATGGGAGAGGAGAGGCAGGCCAAAAGACCCTGAAAAACTGGGATGAAATACGCCTGACTTCAGCTTAGTGCCAGACTCCTGAGAAAACACAGCTCCTCATGGAATGATATTCCTCTGGTCCAAATTCAGTTTGGATGCGTAACATGTGGGAGCAGAAAATGCCATGGCAGCGGTGAAGGGAAATAATTTCCCGGGATACTGATCTCGCCTCCTCCTCATGCCTAGGTCCTGCACAGGGAGAGGGGGCTGGAACAGAGCAGGAAGAGGCAGGGCAGAAGAGATGCCCTGGACCTGGCGTTGCAGGAGCAGTGGGAGCTCTGGCTCCCAGGCACACCTTGCACTTCCACACTTACCAAAGAAACCTCATGACGGGCTTTCCAGGCACAGGTTATTAACCCGTTACAGAGAAACCGAAAAGGCAGGGCAGTGGAAAGAGGCAGGAGCTCAGGCGCAGGAATCGGGGTAGAGCCAAAAGTACAACCCGCAAGTCCTGGATCCTGCTCTCGCTGCTGCAGACAAAAATGCCTCCGAGCGACATCAGCTCGCACTGACACCCCTTGTTGCACAACACCAGGCTGATCCCGAGTACAGTCTGTCCAAGCACGGAGGTGGACATGTTCCAGGAGCTGGGAACATTCCTCACCCGGCTGAGCCATGCCCCGTGCCAGGCATTAGCCTCTGCCATCCAGAGCTGCTGCTCCGGGCTAATGCGCAGCAGTCCCTGAGAAAGCAGCAAACTGCTGATCGCGGGACCGAGAGCAACTGCCAAGGTCAGGAGCAACTTCGGGGCTTAAGAAAACTTACAGGTTTATCCCGTCTCCTGACAATGGCAGTGCCTGGAAGAAAAATGAGCTGTATTTGGAAAAGAAAGAAATGATAAAGAAACTTGATGGGAAAAACTGCTGGCTCTGCTCTCCCAGGAGAGGTGGCCAATTCTCAGAACTGGCCGCCGCTCCGTTCAAAGGCTACGGTCCACACAAGACTGGCGGAAAGCTCCCTGATTTATACCACTGTCGGCAGGAAAGCCTGCAGTGGAGGGACTCCTCCCCAGATCACTTTTTAAAAGCTAGGCCAATTTGACGTTTTCTTGCTCTTCTGAACACATATTGACCTCCTTTCCCAGACAGCCTTAGAAGCAGCACCTCAAAGGGGCTCTGGGACAAGACGTCTGGGAAAGGGCTGCACAGACCCATGTGTGCAGAAGAATGCAGTACGTCAGGAAGAACATGCTTATGAAGGTGTGGCCCATTTGACCCATTTTCTTACCATTTCGATTGATCTGCTGCGCGGGAAGCACAAACGCATAAGGGACTCCTCCTTCTACCACTCGTAGAGCTTGGGAGATTTACCATAGCTGGAATATCAATAATGAATTTGGAATTCTTTTAAGCACCACCTCGCTTTCTGGCAGCTTTTGAGGTGCAAGAAGGGAGAAAAAGCCTTGGACCAGAGGTCCCTGCTGGCCCTTTTGGGCTCCTCTATCAGTGAAGGGATCAGGAACGTGAGGTGGCCAAGTAATGGGGGCTCTGGAGCCCAGCCGGACTTGGTGCAGCACGCAGTGGGTGAGTGCTGGAGCCGTGTGTGGGAGCCAAAACCACAAGGCAGTAGACAGCTGAATGGAAAGGCTCCTGTAAAATTAATTGCTCCAAGGAGACAGCTCATGCAAACAGTTCTCCCCCCGCAGAAAGCCATGTCAAGGCAGGCCCAGAGATAGCCACGAGCCTGGCAGAGGTGAGCAGGGGGTTGCTAAGCCCCCGCTGGGGCACGACGCCAAGAGGCAGATAGGAGATGGCAAAATCAAGAAGAGGGAAAGGACCAGGGCAGGGGAAGAGCGTGTGGGTACGAGGGGTGGATTGCACGTCCTGACAGCAAAACCTAATGCCCTGAGCACAGAAAAGATCATGAACCAGGAAGAGCATGGCCGTTTGGGGCACAACGCAAGAGGTTCGAGGGGGAAAACAGAAGGTGGAGAAGTGGTTCAGGCTTGAGCCACAGGGGGCTTGATCCTCTTTGCCCAGTCTTCATTTGGCCAGTCTTTGCCCTGCTATTAATTCCCCTCACTGGGTACCGTTCAGACGTCTGCCTGTGCAACTAGGGCACGAGCGCCTGGGTCCATCCCGTGGCAGGAACGGTGATGCCTCTGTGCTCAGGAATGTCAGGGGGAGGTACACTGGAGAAAGGGCCAGGTGTGCTGGGAATGCCCACAGGATGGGGGACAGAAGTGACATGCGTGAGTCAGGACCGCACTTCTTGCATGTGCTACAGTACAGGTGAGCACTGGGAGAAAGGCAGAGTGCTTGCACACAGGGTCTGTAAACGTGCAAATAAACATGCTGCCCACAAGTCACTGTGCTGCTACGGAGACCAAGCCAGCACAGGAACCTCTCTCCCGTAGTAGGTGCTGGCTGGGAGGGCAGAGGCATACCAAGTCTCCTGAAACAACAGGAGAAATCAGATGGAGCCTTCAGAAACGGAGACCATTAAAAGTTACTTGGAGGTGACTAAGCTAGGAGGAGGCAGGAGTGGTACTGGCAATCTACACGGATTACAGCCAATTCTGCGTGGCCCAGCACAACTCAGCCCTGCGTTGCAGACATACACACACCCAGCAACTTGGCATTCAGAGCTGGGCAGAAAATAAAAGTGAAGTCCAGTAAGCTTTTCTGCTTGCCCGTAGCAATTTCATCACCACATCACACAGTAGAGCTGAACCTGTGACCTACGCTGGTTCCTAGAGCTCCCTACCTCCTAACGGCGTTCCAGCAGGGCAGAGCAACAAGGGCTTTGTTTAGAGCTTCTGGCTCACGAAGCAAGTCAAACACATGTAGCCACGGCTCTGTGCTTTCTGCTCCGCTGGAAGAAGTACAAGCCACTTACTTGGCTGGCAAGCCATAGCGAGAGATCTTGGCAACGTGATTGCCGCCTCCCAGGAGGAAATCATAGAATCACACCTAGGTTGGAAGGGACCTTTAAGATCATCGAGTCCAACCATCAACCTAACACTGCCAAACCCGCCACTAAACCACGTCACTCAGCACCACGTCTGCCCGGCTTTGAAATGCCTCCAGAGATGGCGATTCGACCGCTTCCCTGGGCAGCCTGGTCCAGTGTTTGATCGTAGGATGGTTAGAGTTGGAAGGGACCTTAAAGACCATCTAGTTCCAACCCCCCTGCCCTGGGCAGGGACACCTCCCACTAGACCAGGTTGCTCAATCATTGTTTCTCCTCTCTGCTCCCCACCAGTTTGAGGAGCATCACTCCATTCCCGAATGTTGCAACAAACAGCTGTGAAAGCTTCTGACCCTGGCAGGGCAGGGACCAATGGCCAAAGGAGGGAGATTTACCGGTAAACAGTGACCCTGGTAAACAGGGTCACATGCACCAGGACGCTGGGATGGGAATTGGGAATTCACCACAAGGGGGAGGATGCAAGCAAATTCCCACTACTGCCAGAACTACCCACATGGGGGAACCCATGGGTGAAAACCAGCGTGGAACACCTGCTCAAAAGAGAAGAACATCAAAGCACAGTCAGGAGCCAAGCTCCTGTCAAATCACACTCTTGACTGGACCCTGCAGCTCTGGGGCACCAAGAGAGCTGGGCGTAATGTTAAGGTTCTTCAAACGCTGGTTTGACCTATCGTACATTGCTGGAAATAGCTGTGTTAATTAGGAGAATCTGCGGGAAGAGCTACAGCTTAGAATCATAGAATGGTTTAGGTTGGAAAAGACCTTTAAGATCATCCAGTCCAACCACTGACCCTACTCGGCCAGGTCTGCCACTAAACCATGTCTCTAAGCACCACATCTACATGACTTTTGAACACATCTAGGGATGGTGACTCAACCACCTCCCTGGGCAGCCTGTTCCAATGTTTGATAACTCTTTCAGTGAAAAATTTTTTCCTACTGTCCAGCCTAAACCTCCCCTGGTGCAACTTGAACCTGTTTCCTCTTGTCCTATCGCTAGTTACTTGGGAGAAGAGACCAGCTCCCATCTCACTACAACCTCCTTTCAGGTAGTTGTAGAGAGCAGTAAGGTCTCCCCTCAACCTTCTCTTCTCCAGACTAAACAATCCCAATTCCCTCAGCTGCTCCTCATAAGACATGTTCTCCAGACCCCTCACCAGCTTTGTTGCCCTTCTCTGGACACG
>VYXH01002461.1:0-41837 GCA_013397275.1 Burhinus bistriatus | reverse complement strand
CGGGGGGGGGGTGGGAGGAGAAGCAGGAGGGCCGGATGCCAGCAGCGCAGAGCAGAGCTGGAACGCTCTGGCCTGACTCCTCTGCCACTCTCCAGGCTCACTTACCCATCCGATGGCCCAAGAGATTTCATTTTCGCCTTGCTCCTGGCCTGGAATTGTTGCAATTCCTTCAACCCATCGTAACTCGTCGCAGCTAGGGTAGGCTGCCCCACGCAGATACGGAGTAGTGAAGGGGGAAACCGGGAGAAAGAGCAAAAGACGATCTAAGTGGCTCATTGCTCGTTCGGAGCCTTCTGGATTTCTCCTTTTGGCGGGTAGGTCAGGAACAGCTAACGTCTCTGGCCCTGTTTCCCCCAGTTGCTCCTCTTTCGTGCGCGGCAGGCTGAACTAATAGCTGTCGGGATGTCATAACGCATCCTCCACCCCACGGCCAGAGACGCTAGTGCCTGTCCACATGCATCAACCTCCCCACCAAGGAAGAGCTGACAGCGAGAGCTCTTCGCTTCACCGCTTCGGTCCTGCGCTCTCAGCTCAGCCCAGGGCTAGGAAGAGCAGGGTGGGAAACACAACCCCCCCCCCAAATAAATAGGCAGGACACAGGCTCAGCCATCCTCATGTGTACGAAAGCCCCAGACTCCCCCCAAAATACACGCTTATCTGTGCGGTGATCACAATCCCAGCATTCATACTAGGGGAGGAGGATACAGATGTGCAAAAAAAAAAAATATAAATTGACTTCTGGAGCCCGAGTCTTTACAAGAACTGCATTTTTCAATCCCTGCTTTGCAAAGACAGCGTTGCCGTAATTAAGTGGGTAGATGTTCTGGCTGAAGAGCGAACTCCACAGTGCCAGGAACTGCAAAGGCGTGAGGCTACAAACCCGAGTGCACCCAGGATAGTCCCTAGCAGAGACCCACCGGGTCCTTAGGGCCAGAATCTCTTTCCAAAGACTGGAAAACTTGTGTTATAAGCTTCAGAGCTGCCT
The DNA here is from genome assembly GCA_013397275.1 of Burhinus bistriatus. Taxonomy (NCBI): domain Eukaryota; kingdom Metazoa; phylum Chordata; class Aves; order Charadriiformes; family Burhinidae; genus Burhinus; species Burhinus bistriatus. The sequence goes on along the minus strand of VYXH01002461.1, from coordinate 40,852 downwards.
GGTCACACTGAGGACTTACGGGAAGAATGGCTGATTCAGGCCACTGAGATTCCTATATCCTTGCTAAACCAGCTTCTCCAAGACAACTTCCTTGGACTTAGCACATGAGCTTAATGACTCCTAAGCATGAGGGGAACCTTTCATGTTTATTCCTGGGAAACCATGGGCATTTACAAACAAAAAGGGGGCAAACCCCTGGGGGAGAAATTATTTTATTCCCCCCCTGAGCTGCAGAGCCTGGCTGGGAATTGCCGTGCCAGCCTAGTGTCAGGGTGGAGAGAACCACCATGCTGTAGCTTAACTAGAAGGTTAGCCTGCAGCAGACACCAATCCCACCGCAGGCCCTCCTCCAAAGCACTCCTCATGCCTGGCATCAGCAGGGAGGAAAGCACTGAAGGGTTTTCCCTGGAAGTGCCTTTCATTCCAGATCTGACAGTTCCAGTAAGCGGTCCCTGGAGAAGATGACACCCTTCGTATTAATGTGACATCTGTGCTTTTCCCAAAGCCAGGCTGCACCGCAGCTCTTTGGCCAAATCCAAAACAGCATCCGATGGGACGCAGTGGACAGAACCGACTAAAGAGCAAACAGGAGCTGGTTGTACAGGACTGTTAGTTACTGGGTCAGACTCTGCTTCGCATGTGGAATCAGAACCTGGAAGGCTCTAGCAAAGATTCTCCAAGATTTCGGATTCCTGCCCCATTTCCTTCACAAGCCAGGATTTTACTGCATTTTTCCCAGCTGGACCCAGACTGTAGTCACACTTGCCAGGAACCAGAGTAGCTCTGAAAATCTGACCCACTTCTAACCAGTACAAAATGAGGTCTGGATGCAGCAGTTAATTTTTAACCAAAGGCTCTTCTTTGGAGGGGATGTTTTCCTTATTGCTTGACTTTTATCCCCTACCTCTAACCTGTTAGGAAAGCCCAGACAACTGGGAAAAGCCAAATTTAAGATAACGTCCTTCGCACCAGGGTTCCTGAGAAATTTCCAGCTATACAGTTATCCCACTGAACGGCAAGTTCCCAGCCTTGAGAACCTTCAACCTCTCTCAATAATTGTCGTCTCTTAACGTGTCAGCCTGGGAGAGACAAGACGATTTGGAGCAGCCTGCAGGCACACACTCACAGAGGAGAGCAAGACACGGCAGAGGAAGCATTCCGCACGCAGGCAGGGGAGACTCATGCGTTTGGACAGTCTTCCTGGGCTTGTTTGTCTGCAGGGTGTCTAAGGGACGAGCCGGTAAAGAAACAACCCAGCCAAAGGATACCAGCTTCTCTCCTCCAGGAGCCTGGATCGTCATCTATTTTGCTTATTTCAGCTTCTGTACCCAATTTCTTGGAATCGCACCAGTAATTGTTAAGACAGTTTTACAGCCTAATACCCCGTGCGGCTCTGCAGGCTCTGACAGACGGCTGTGTGGTTTTTTTGAAGGTCTGAGTTAACTCTATCACAGCTTATAGTAGCTTATTGGGATAAGAGCACCGTTCCATCCATCTCCGGCTCACCTTTCAAACAGGGACAAGCGGCGGTTGCACAAGGAGGGGTTATCAGGGCAGTAACAAGCAACAAGACAAGCTCATGCCCAGGTGCTGCAAGCCATCCATGGCAGGGAACAGAGGAAAACAGCAGCACAGGATCCTTTCTGTTCCCGTCAGCAAAGCGGCTGTATTTCAGGTCTGCTCTATTTTTAGAGGCTTGTCGAAATCGTGCCAGGCTCTCCTGAGTTCTTGGCTCGGCGGGTGGGGGAAGAAGGGGAAGGCATCGATGAGCCCCCATCGGACCTGCATCCCGTCACACCAGGAAAGGGAAGCAGTATGTGCCTGTAAGTTCCTATCGGGAGAGGCTGCCTGGCCCCCGCTGCAGACACAGCTGCATGAGTGCTGGCCAAGCTATGCTCTCCGCTTGCAGCCTGGAATTCGGAAAAGAATGAGGCTAATTTTCCACAAGCCTCAATACCCAGGTGACAGCAAGAGCTTCTCTGCTCCCAGCTCGGCAGGAGCCCTCCTCTGATGAGGGCAGGGCAGCAGAGGTACCACTTGTCTTATTTTTACCCTCATGCCAGCAGCCTTTGAGACTAGAGAAGCTTTGTTTCAAAATAAGCGTAGTCTGAAAACCGGCGTGCTGGGATGGAACAGGTTCAGCACTCGTGTGGCTACAGCAGAGGAGCACGACTGGACCAGTCTGGGACTGGGATTTCCAGAGTCCACTGTAGAGGTCATTTCTCTGGTCCAGGCTGCCAGAAAGGAACTGGCCTTCAATTTCAGGGTTTAGAACTAGACTGCCTCCAAGGTAGGCTTTGCTGGGGGCTCACTTTTCATGGAATCATAGGATCGTTTAGGTTGGAAAAGACCTTTAAGATCATCTAGTCCAACCACTGACCCTACTCGACCAGGTCTGCCACTAAACCATGTCTCTAAACACCACATCTGCATGACTTTTGAACACATCTAGGGATGGTGACTCAACCACCTCCCTGGGCAGCCTGTTCCAATGTTTGGTAACTCTTTCAGTGAAAAATTTTTTCCTACTGTCCAGCCTAAACCTCCCCGGCGCAACTTGAACCTGTTTCCTCTTGTCCTATCACTAGTTACTTGGGAGAAGAGACCAGCTCCCATCTCACTACAACCTCCTTTCAGGGAGTTGCAGAGAGCAAGAAGGTCTCCCCTCAACCTTCTCCAGACTAAACAATCCTAATTCCTTCAGCCGCTCCTCATCTGAAGCTTTTCACCCCCTCTCAGTAATGAGGCAAAAACATCTGAGCGGGACACAAGGCTTCGAGCACAAAAAAACAATCACCCTTTTTGTCTGAACCCAGCAAAGCAGCTGGGGAGTGAGTGGGAGGAGAGGGAATGACTCCCTGTGCTGTCGGCAGGGCTCCTCCAGCCCAGCTGACCTTGGCTGGCTCCCTCTGTGCTCCTCTAACACTGGGAAACTTGTCCCCCCACGCTGGTTAGTGTCAGAGGGGGGATTTTCTCTGCAGCCTCCACACCAGCCTGAAAAGCCCTTGGTTTCTGACTGTTCTCACACATGCCCTGCCTCTCCTTTTCACGGGGCATAGCTCTGAGTCAGACCCGCGTTTCTCCTTCAAGGCACTGATTCTTCATTTTCCACGTGTTCGGCAAGTTCCAGAGATGTAGATGCCTTGTGGATGCAGGTTTCGTTGCATACGAGCCGCAGGCAGGACGAGACAACCAACGTGCTGCCCCACATGGAAGGTGCTGGAGAAAAGCACTACCTTCTGTCCCGTTGAAGCCAACGCCACGCTGAGCAGGCGGACATCAGCAGAGTCAAGCATAGAACCACACAGTAGGCTACCGCCTTCCCCTACCCCATCACCACCTCCCGCAGTCTTTCGGCGTGGCAGTCTGACTTTTCTGGCACAAAAGAGCAGAACCAGGCTGGTTTCTGGAGCCGAGGAAGACACGTGGGAGCTGAGGAGGGAAAGCATGCAGAGCAGCACACGCTCTGTCCCTAGGCAAGGCTGGCACCCCCACGCAAACCAACACCACTCAGGTGCTGGGAAGAGTCTTGCACGTCCTTTTTCGCCTTCCCCCCGCCATCAGACTCAGTTTGTCAGTCATTTTCTAAATTCAAAGGCTGGAGGAGGGCTGCTGGGATTTCCGAGGGCTGCACGGCACGCTTCCTTCTGCAGGCTGAAGGTCACCTCGCTGCTGGGAGTCAGGGACCAGTTCCACCATGGGCCACCGGATGTAGGCAGAGGTCTAGCCGTGTCTGATGCCATGTGGCAGCCAACATATGGGTGGCCTAGAGTGGACATAGGCCTGTATTTTTCAACTCGAACTCGTTAACGGGGAAGAGCCATGCTAAGATGGGAAAGAGGAGGACAAACTTGCTGGAATCTAAAAGTAATGAGAGGGGAGGGGGGAAAAAGGACTTCCTACCATCAGCAAGTTGCTGTTTACAGTGGGAAGGTGGCAGGTTTCCTAGATTAGGGAAGGCAGGGATTCCTAGATTAGAAATCCTGCTGCATAAACGAGCTTGAAGGAAGCAGAGGGTTCTGCTGGGAAGCGCTATGGCTGACAGCTGTCCTTCCCTTGCTGCAGGTCCTGCCAGCCTTATACTCCTCCCACGTCAGTAGAGGGAAATAGTTGCAATTCCAGTAGTCCACAAAGAAAGAGGTGACTCGGCGCATGCAAAGCGGTCAAAACAATTCCCATCTATTTTGGGGACAAGAGACTTTTGTTCTAGAGCTGGGTGCTGTAATGCCTGACCCAACGATGAAAGAACAATGAGAGCAAAAATATTCCCCTGCAAATAAGTGATACTATTAGACAGAAACATCCTCTCTGCTCTCCACCCTTCCATGGAGGCACAGGCTGCCTCTGCAGACCTGGATTTGTTTCTCCAGTCGAGACAGAAGAGCCGGGTGATGTGGATGCGGAGTCCCATCCAGCCATCCACCGATGGAAACATCATACACTTTCTCTCGCTGCAAATATTTAACCGAAGCTTCTCCCGTTTAGCAGGCGAGCGGGCTCTGTCCTTAGGGTTCCACATCTCACACCCAGGCCCAGCTCCTGCTCTGCAGCTTCCCACAGCCAGGATGGTCAGCACAGAGGGCTGCACCATGGGCTTCTCAGGAGTACTCTCCATAAGCCACCGGTCCTGTATATAGGCCTATGCATGCTTAATTTAAGGGCAGGGGATAATTTTGTTCATAAGGAAACGGGTGACTCCAGGAAGCTTGTAAAGATTTGGGCATACATTATATAAACACTGGGACATTAAGTGTGTTGGGAGAAACAGAATCGGAACGGCAATCCACGGCAGTGGAGTACCTCTCCAAGCTGGTTAGCTACGCGAGTAATTTATTTACATTTCCATGGCTTTCTAGTTTACTTTTTCGTAACGGTAGGATTACCCAGCCCTAGTCACACCCCTTACATCTATAATTAGATCTTGCCTACAGTCAACTTTAGCAGCAAATGACCCAAAGCTCTACCACTAGATAACATTATCTCCCACACCTTGAAATTGGGACATGGAGAACTAGAAAAATGCTGCAGATATTTCTCACTAGATTAGTCAGTAAATATATGATCAGAGCTGCTCCAGGTTACCCAAAAAAAATAAGCGTACTTGTCTTCGCAGTCTCCCTGGGTGAGCACTGACTCACTCCTTTGGCCCTTTCAAATAAAGACACTTTGCCTTCTCCCCCCTCATCTGCTCAAGTTACCCGGGGACTGGCACTGCCCACCTTCTTTACGGAGTAGTTCTTACCCACATCTCTTTCAACAGCTGCCTGAAGAAGCATCAAGTAGCACTAAGCAACAGATTTATGCTGATATCTGGATCTGTGACTACACTCCCTGCTTCCCTGCAGGAGAGGAGAGGGGAATCAATCAAATAAGAAGCATTGCTCACGCTGGAAAGGACCTGAGGTCCATTGTGGGGTTTAGCCTTGTGGAAATCTCCACTGCAGCAAATTCCTAGAGAACGGTCCTAGAAAACCCCCCCCCAAAAGGTGACAGGTCATTGGGAATGCCGCTAAACATTCAGAGAAACAGCACGTCAGAAACAGCAAAACACACGCTAAGACAGACCTGCNGGTCCTAGAAACCCCCCCCCCAAAAGGTGACAGGTCATTGGGAATGCCGCTAAACATTCAGAGAAACAGCACGTCAGAAACAGCAAAACACACACTAAGACAGACCTGCACCTCTATGCATGCTTATACTCAAATCCTGGGCTCTACTGAAGATATGGAAACTTGCAATTCCAGCTATTCCTCCCCTTGCCAGCTGCAGAACTGAACCTAGTAAGCAATGATGTAATACATACCACTTCCCCAGCCATTTTCACTCCTAGTTTTCAAGAGATGAGGGTAACCGAAGCTGCCTATATAGAGATGGCATACAGGGCAGAAAAAAAAGGAGGAAGTCATCACCCTTAGGCACATTCAGCTGGCGGTCTCAGGTGGTGCAACCGCTCTTCAAGAGAAGTGGCGGGGAAGCTTTGCTCAAATTGGGCTGCCCTAATGGCTTGCCCAGCTTGTATGTCTGTCATGCAGAGGAAGTTTGGCAGATCCTGTCTAGCAGAGTTCTCCCACACATGGGGCTTTTTCTGCCCCTGCGCCGCTTCCTGGCACCTGTCAAGGATGTTGCTGTTCTGATCCTCTCCCCGCGAGAGGCTCTCAGAAGCCAGTTAGAGCTGCTCTTCCCATGTCCTCCACCTCTTGCCTCATCTCAGGGACCGACACGTTCCTGAGAGACCATTGCAAGCTTGTCAGGAATGAAGATGCTGCACGAAACATGATGGAGAGGTGTCGCAGAGGGCTAAACAAGAAAAACAGATGCAGAATGGGATTGTGAAACTGGAGGAAAAAAAAAAAAAGGCCTTCTGTTTGCAGCCTTCCCCCCAGGCTGTTTGTGTTACTGCTCACACCATTATGCACGTAGGCTAGCAAGACCTCCTCTCCTCGCACAGAACTCGCTGCAAATCTCCAAAGCAGTGAAGTTCTGGGAGTTCTTCACTCTTCTCTCCTGGGCCTTCAGACTAGTCTTTGGCTAGATGCGAGGAGAGACTCTTTGCCCCAGTTCTCCTCAGCCTTTGTTAGCTGGAGAACCCAGCAAAAATGGTCTTTTCACCCCTATGTGTTAGACCTCTGACCCTAAACGGAATTAAACATTTTCCAGGATTTTAGATCAAAAAGCAGACGCTCAGTTTTAGTGCAGTGATTCCTCGACTCTTTCTTATTACAGTTGTTCATTAATCAGTGATGACAAGACTTTCCTGTGTTGCAGTTTTGGAAGCAGCTTGAAAGCTGGAGAAAGCCTATGTCGTGTATTCCGCAGTAAATATCCTAAATCCTTCTGCAGCAGACATAACCATGTTAAAGAGGATGCCAGCAGGAATGCCAAGACAGATATGTCCTATATCCACGGTAAGGCACCCTGCATGTGAGGGGTCTCAAGCCCAAAAAGAAAGGTTTTCTTTTCTGGTTGTGAATGATCTAGACAGCGGGAGGAACTCCAATAGTGACCTCATCAAGTGTCTTATGCCAGAGGAACACTTGGCCGGGCCTTGGAGAGAATTTTTCTTTTTTTTTTTCTCTCTAGAATGTTCATGGGGTTTTGGTGAACAGCCATATCCAGTGGGATTGGCAGCGAGACGGTGCGTCTGTTCTGAGCAGCCCCTGCCCTGGGGTGCAGGTGGTTACCCATGAGAACAACCTCCCTTGCCTGTGCGAGCCTCAGGCCGGATTGCTTTCTGATATCCTTCTCGTCATTCTTGGGGCAAGAAAGGGGACTTGCTGGTGTCCAGGTTCTCCTTCTAACCACGGTTACTGGCACTCTGCGAGTTACCGTGAAATGGTTCAGAACGTATCTTTGTTGCTCTATAGCACAAAGGAGAAGCGTTTCCTTCTTCTGGAAATGGAGTTTTTCTGTGCATAATAATAACCATTGAAGTGCCAGCATCCACCCCAGCGTCTCTCCCAGTTCGCGTTCACAGTGGCCAGAGAACCTGCTGCTGTAGCACTCGGCATTTTTTGCTGATTATGAAGCACTGAGCAAGCTGCAAAATACTGAGTATCATAGAATCATAGAATCGTTTAGGTTGGAAAAGACCTTTAACGTCATCCAGTCCAACCATTGACCCTACTCTACCAGGTCTGCCACTAAATCGTGTCTCTAAGCACCACATCTACTGATTCCAGACGAGATTGCAGCGTACCGTATCCAGCTACCGACACCAACAGCCTATAAAGACAGGCAGTCAGGGGCACCAATACTGTTGCCTTGGGATTCCACCTTTATCTAAGCCCACAAATCCAATGTAAACAATCCCTTTTTTGCACCAAACCCCCTGTATCGAAAAGCTGGCGGCTATGCTGGGATGAGTACCCTTTCTGATGGAAATGAGGGAATTCTGCTACTGCAACATTTGTACTCCAAGAAATCCCCAACAGTATTTTTCCAGCTCACATGTAATGGCAAACTGTGTCCTCAATCGCTGCCGTCTTGATGAGAGAACCCCAAAGGTGCGTCACACCCTTTGGCTACCACATTGGTGTGGCTACAATTATGGCAAGGAGCAACAAGAAGTTAAATGACCAAGGCAGAGCCCCATCAACAAAAGGTCCTTGACCTGAGAAACCAAGCAGTTGAGATGAGTTCCGCCCACGGTAGCTGTGCAAATCTGACACAAACCTGACCTGCCAAGTGCTCGCCGGAATGGTCTAGCCCAGGTAGACCAGGCAGACCCAGAGCTGTGCTGAGCTACTGGGAACAAACCAGACAAATAACAAAGCTCTCCACTCCCTATTCAGCTGCGTGATATCCTTAATTGCAAGAAGGCAAAAGGGTTTTCTGTCTTCCCCCTGCTCGCTCCGTTTATGGAGGATATGGAGTGTTGCATTATTAGTAAGACGTACATCAGAAGGCTGGATGAACTCTTTCCCTGTAACCCGAACTTGTGATCTGCACAAGTCTGACTGATTGATTTCCTCTCTATGCTGCTTTTTTTTTTTCCCCTCTGGATTTCTAAATATCGGGAGTCCAGTTGTGACTAGAAAGCAAATGGCAGAATATCAGGAGCAGAGAGTTTGCCTGGTGCATTTGGCTCAGATGGAGTCGGGAAGCAATAGCAAATTAAACGGCAGCTCGGTGTCCAGCAGCAGCGTGAAGTGCAGCTGGTGCCTGCAAGAAAAGTGGTCTTTGTAAAAGCATCTGTCCTCAAAAGCTGACACAATTCCACCCTCCCTGCCCATGGGTCAAGACCTCACAAGGGGAAAGGCAGTGTGAGAAAGGAAAGCCATCTCCAAGAAGAAATAAGAGCTATCCAAAAGCAATTTGCAGAAAACTGGTTGTATCTCTTGCCCCCTTCCCACGTACTGTTGTGGTAAAGCCTGTGTCTCCGGCAGGAAAGCCAGTCCCTGAACGTGCGGCATGGCCGAGCTCGTTTCAAGAGACAAGGACGTTTATTTTCCAGCTGGACTCAGCTAACACTTGTTCCTCTGAAACAGGGAGTGCTGTGTCAGTGGAGGGACTCTGTTTACATCTCAGCAGCAGACATAGCCTTTGCAGATGATTTACGAAGGCTAAGGGATCCAGAATGGCTGAAAATTAGGACTCTGAATGTAAGGGCTAGTAGCCAACATGGGACCACGGTCACCACAGCTAAAACAGAAACCTAAAGGCCAGACTCTTCCTGCTACCACTGACCTCCAGGACAGGCTGGGCCATAGCAGCCTGAGGGCTTCCTAAAGCCATTGGCGTGGAGGGGATGAACTAGGCCCACGTGCTCTTTTTCACGGCAAGCGCTTCTCCATTTTTACCAGCCCTCCCTCTAAGCTCAGCCACTGCCCAGCTGTGGTGGCCTCGAGGAAGTTCCCTCTGGGTCCCCCATGACACAGAGCTCTTACAATCCTTTCCTCCTCACACGTGCAGTAAAATACCGTTGCAGACCAGGCACTGTATTTTTTACTGATAAACAAATGGGTCATATCAAAACCATATCCAGATGACTTAGCCATTCTGTGTGAGTATCTCTCCCTCCATGTACATACACACACAGATCCACACGCAGTAAGAGTGAGATAAGCGGCCTCGGAGGAGCCCTATTTAATCATAGAATCACAGAAGGGTTTGGGTTGGAAGGGAACTTAAAGACCATCTATTCCCACCCCCCTGCCCTGGGCAGGGACACCTCCCACTAGACCAGGTTGCTCCAAGCCCCGTCCAACCTGGCCTTGAACACCTCCAGGGATGGGGCATCCGAGCATGCACGGCATTAATGCTCGTGCATGTGGCACCAGATTTCTAGATAGGGATGGTGTCTTTCAAATTGGACGATAAACACTGCTGTAACTCCGCTGATGTCTGTGGGAATGGGCTATGACCAGTCTGCTCAGCAGGTCTGTCCAAGATGTGCCAAGCAGACCTCCAGCCTCAGCACCACAACTGGTGCCGAAACCGCCTGGATCAGTGAGCAGAAGCTGGTGAAGGAGTCAGGAGGACTTTTCGGAAACAAAGCCAATATTCTTGGCTTTCAGTAAGAAGAGGCTTATGTCTGGGAGGAAGTCTGCTCTCCTGGTTTCTATTTTTACTTCTGCTCATCTGTTTAGGGTCTAGGGCTTGGTTTCCTGAGCTCTATACTATGTACTTGGGAAACAATGAAAGCAAGCACAGCGAAACCGGCGGCATCTGAAAGCAGAGAAGCAAACCAGACAGCACCACTGTTTTCCTGACTGGTTTTTTTTCGTTTTTTTTTTTTTTTTTTTTTGCCTTGCTTCTTATCTCTCCCTGAGGTTCACGCAAACCATTGAAAACCAGGTCCAGCCCTGCACATCCTGTCTACTTTATACCTGCTGGAGGATTGCCCACCGAGTCTCAGGGGGCAGGAGGACGTCAGTATCTTCTGGCTTGGCCCAGCAGTCCTTCCCAGTATGGTCTGCTTGACCTTTAGGATGCTGAACCCACCAGTTCTGCCAAGGGTGGAACAAATTGCTTCATGCAGAGATGTCCTGTCTTACAAAGTAGCCCCAGAGACAGGATGTCAAAACAATCTCCAGCACCTAAAAAGACTGGGAATGGCTTTTCAGCTCCCCCCTAAACACCAGTAAGATGACTCGTGCCAGCAGATCTGGTCAAAGCCCCAGGTTTCCAGAGCCTGACAAGTATATCCTGAAACGCCACAGGAAAAGAAAAATGACAGCTACGTTTCTCCTTCCTCCTCCCCAAATGTCCATCACAAGAAGTTACCTTCAATGGTATTGAAGGGGGGTCACGGCTGGTCTGTGCCTATGGAAAACCCCCAACAGCCTTTCATTGTCTTCTGCTCAGTCTCACACCCTGGAGATGCCAGGGATTTGCTAAGCGGCTCACTAGCAGCAAGGCTTTGATGAACATCAGATCCCAAGCGCAGGTTGTTTTCATAGTGACACCCACTAGAGCCAACTGCATTCCCATGCTTTCTTCTGCAGACGAGGGACGCGGAGCCAGCTCCCTTCCCACTCTTGGCCGCCCGCCCTTTCAGTTCCCGAGCGGGGCCAGGCACTTTCTCGTTGCAGTTTATCCCTGTGTTATCTAAAACCCTCCGCCTTAGGCAGGTTCTCACTCCTTCACACTCACTGGAGAGAGCCAAGATAGGTGCAGGGTTGGGGAGGGGGTGGGTTGTCATCACCCCCTTGCACTGATAACCACGTTAGCTGCCAGCCTGCGCCGTTGGGCAGAACAGCCCTAACGTTATTGGGATTGCAACACTTCTCAAAGGCTTTAACATACTCAAACAGCAGCCTCCTGCTCCGTGCCGTGCAGGTAAAAAAGGGCTGACAAAAGAGCAATTTTAGCACAATGGTTTCTTAACCCTGCTGCTGAAGAGCAGGAGCAGAACGGTGCTCTCAGGTGAGCAGGAGGAATTAACCTTGCTGTTCAGCGCCACGTCCCTGCTGCCACGGAGTTACAGGCAGAGCCAGCACCTCTGTCAAACACCCGCTGGCTGGCCGGGCGGCTGCCTCCAGCTCCTTAAATGCTCACCAGCTGGCATGGCTCAACGGACAACCCGAGGTTTGGATGCTCTCTAAGGGCCAGCGCCCCTTTCAGAAGCTCTCAGTCATCTCACTGAAGGCAGGGAATGTCCTGAGTAAACACTCTTCTGTTCCTCCTTGCAGTTGGCTCAGGAAAGAGGAGTCGTTAGGCCTGGGAAGGAATCCAAGGACAGGTCCCTCGGGCAGCGCTGCCAGCACACCAGCATTCCTGGAGCTCAGCTTTAGGTCGCGCTTCATTTGGTGTGTGACCAGTGAAGGTGCCGAGAGGGTCCCTGGTTCTCCCCTCCACAGCCCTGGTTGTGGAGTCACTCTCGGCTGTGTGCCGCGGGAGGAGCGGGCTGAGGAATTTGGCTGGGATTGGGTTGCTCCTGGCATTCAGGTGCACCCACCCACAGCACGGTCTGGTCCCGACACATTGCAGGCTCTCCTGCTTGCCCACATCAACTGCCAGCATTTCCATGAACTCAGGTACTGGCAGAGAGGATAAACGCAAAGCAAAACTGGGACAGCGGCAACAACCCTTGCAGCGCTGCGCATCCAGTGTGGACAATTCATGGCTCTTCTCATGGAAAGTGGCTCTTTTGTTGGTTCTATAAATGTCCCTATTTTTCCCACTCCCAGTCAGGACCTGGAGAATGGGGTGTCGATCCTCTGCTTGGGTTGCCACCACACTGCGCGGGAGCATTGCCCAGCCTGCCTCTGCATCGCTCCTTCACATGGGGACGATGGCAGCCCCCAACAACCTTGCTGCCACAGACAGGCAGAGGGATTATTCCCGTCAGCAGCTCAGCTCTGTGGGAGTCGAGTTGGTATTCGGCTGCAGGAGGTGGTTTGGCTAAAGTCAAAGGGAAAGCAATGATGGCTGCTTGGGAGATGATTGCTGGCAGTGACAGAAAATGCGTGCATTGGGCCAGGACACACTGATCCCCTTGAGTTTTCTTTTATGAAATTACACTAGTTTCCAGCAATAGAAGACAGGATCATGCCATCATATACTCCCTCCCGCTTTGCATTTTTCCGCCCTCACCAGCTAAATAGGACCAGATTTGGCCAAAACTTCAGTGACCGATGCTGTTAGCCAGGAATGGCCTTGCCTAGTCAGAAGGGATTCGGCCCAGAATCAATGCCCAGGAGCATGGTTGGAAGGAGAGCCTGCACGATGGTGACACTGAGCCCAGGCTTGACTTGAAACACTGATCCCACCTGCATGCTCAGTGCCACTTCCACCCGGTCCCATGGCTTTGTGGGTTCTTGGTCTGGACATAAACCACTATGAAGCCAGCTGTGGATTGCCTTCCCAGCATCCATGGTGCTGGCTGTAGTCACAGGTTGCAAAGAGCACAGCATCCAGGACCAGGTGTCCCAAATCAAAAGGTCTTGCTGGAGTCTGGATGCACCGGAGCGCACTCGCATCTTGCAGGCTCAGCCCCACAGCACCATCTCGAGGCCTGGGCACACAAGGGAACAGCTGCTCCTGCGGCGTAGAACACGCTACACCATGTATTTGCAAACAATCTGTGAAATGAGGGGAAATTCATAGAATCATAGAATGGTTTGGGTTGGAAGGGACCTTAAAGATCATCTCGTTCCAATCCCCCTGCCCTGGGCAGGGACACCTCCCACTAGACCAGGTTGCTCCAAGCCCCATCCAACCTGGCCTCGAACACCTCCAGGGATGGGGCAGCCACAGCTTCTCTGGGCAACCTGGGCCAGTGTCTCACCACCCTCAGAGTGAAAAAATTCTTCCTGATATTTAATCTAAATTTATGCTAGAAGATGACAGACAGCTAAAGGGGATCCAAAAAAACAGAGGCCAATCCAACTATGTGCTTCCAGATGCGAACCCAAGAAACGCCATGGTCCTCATGGGCCCGGTCCTGCCTCCTGGCCCTGCACCTGGTGTCACAGCTCACAAACCCACAGCTCACTCTCCCCTAGGGTATTGCTGCACAGATTCAGCAGAAGGTTTTGTGGCAGAGAACAGAGTAGATGATCTGAAGCTGAGGTGGGGAGAAAGTCCAGGCACTTTTGCTGTGAGGAACTAGTTTGATGTAGGTGGACGCGTTGGTGGACCAGAAACCCAGGTTAAATTGCTGCTTTCATTCTCACCATCGTCCCTTTCATTTGCACAGCTCTCACCGGTAGCACCCAGTCAACTCCCAGGGGATTATTCCCAGGATGGGGAAGGGGTCTGTGACCCATTCTGCAGGCACTCATGTACGGGGAAGATTGGCTGACTGAGTGAAGGAGCCCTTGGCAGGCGCTCCCTGATTTATTCTTTCTTTAATCGCTTCCATTCATTCTAACCAAATTTTCCAGCAGAGCTGGAAACAATCATCAGTGACTCGTTAGCTCGGTGAAAGAGAAGGGAGGTGAAGGAAGACAATGGAAATTTTCCCAAAGATATTCAATTTATAATTAAGCAGTTAGCAACACAAATATAGAGAGCAAAAGAAATTGCCCAGCACATATGTCATTGGAATGATATTACCATGCAGATCCCTGCCAAATTAGCCTAGAGAGTTATTCACAGAAAACTAAGCACACGGAGTATTAAACTGCCTGGGATGATATTGAGAGCAACAGCCAACCTCCTACAAGCCCTTTGCAAAAGACTAGTAACTCTTACTCTTCGGAAGAAGCAGAAGCCCTCCAGGTGCAAGCGCTCGCACTTCTCATTGAATTTGGCTCCCTTTATCGGATCTTGCTGTGTCCTGGGTGGTGGAGGAACTATCCCAAGAAGAAACCCAAATCCCTTCTTTTCGCTACGTGCTGCACGGCTCTAACTGGGATCATTCTCACGACCAGACTTGCTGCCTGCACCGCTCCCAGTGCCACCGGAGCAGCCCCTGGGAGCAGGCGGGATGCTCAGCCTTTAGCCTGACCCAGGCAATAGTGCAGGTGGGGCGCAGCCATGCAGCCACCGCCTGGATCAGACGCTCTGCATGCCACTTCTCGTGGTACGTGCCGCGGGTTCCAGCTTCCTTTCCGCTAGCCTCCCTCAAAGGAGGAATTTAGCATCCTTCCAATAAATGCTGTGTTGTCCTTGGCTCTAAAAGAAGATCGTCCCGATTTCAGTTCAGCTTGACAGATGGTTCTTATTTGCACTGTCCCCAGCCGAGGTCTCCAATAACTGACGGCATCAGAGGACCAATACCCAGCTGAAAGCACTGGGAAATGGCTTAAACATTTCAGCTAGAATTTTTGCTGGACTCAGAGGCTTCAACTGGCAAACGCAGGGAGGCAGGGACCTGGTTATTCAGTTCCTGGTTTCCCCGTGGCCTAGAATTTCCCCGTGTTTTGTACGGGTTCTGCGTTCCCTTGGGCTGAAGCGTATTCTCATTTACCCTTCTGCAAATCTAGAGTGTCTCCACTGATTTCAATAATGCTATGCCAGAGCCATGCTTGTGTGAGAGACGAATTTGTTCTTTATCTCAGGAGCACCTGGGCTGATTTGTCACTAGCTCCTACACACAGCACAAATCAGAGAAATCCCTTAATAGGCCTGTATGTTGAGAGAAGCGCTTCCTCTTGCCGCTTGCGGAAGCCTGTTAGTTCACTTCTGACATACGAAATCCATATATAATCTGTATATAAAGTTTCCATAAAGGTTTATCCCTGGTGATGCTGTGGAAGCGGAGGGGTGAGGTAATCGGCTCGGTGTTGTTGAGTTGGACAGGCTGTAACAGCACTTCCTTGCGAGGAGGAAACTTTCACAAATTAGGACTCATTCCCTCCCTTGCAGCACTATTGCACTTCTCTTTTAGCTTCCATAAATCTGGCTCGAACAAGCTGTCTCACGGATTCATCCTAAGAACATACCCTGCTATGGCAAGGCAAACTGACTGCTTGGCACCCACTGCCAGCACTTCCAGTTCTTTCTGGGTGATTTTCTATCCTGGGAATTCACACCGCAGAAATTAAACGCTTCTGCAAATGTTGGTTCATTTCGCAAAGCACAGAGTAATGTTTTCAGCATGCCATTCTGGATATTTTTCATAGCCTTGAAGAGCTCTTCATGTCCTACCAGGCTGGCCGGGTCATGCTCGCAGGTGATGAAGAACTCTCAAGCTGATGCGTGTAACTAAAAGGCGAGTTTGTCCTGAGGACAGTGAACGATTTAAGCACTGCAAGGCAGGGCGGGAGAGCTGTGCACCCTTCTGCTATTGTTTGAGAAACCCGCAACAATTTACTGTCCTTTAGACAATGATTCTCTCACCCGATGACCCCTCCCCACCCAGGAAGGGGGAATGGGGGAAAAAACAAGGAAACCCAGGGGTTGAAATATAAACAGATTTAATAGAATAAGACTAAATAATTAACACTAAAGAACCAATATTGATCCCAATACCAATCTAAAAATATATAAGGATTATACTCAGCCAACTATATCAGTAGAAAGCCGTGCACTCCCAGCAGTGGACAGCAAACGTCGGACACTGCGAGCGCTACAGCTTCGGGAGGAAGGGAAGGGCTCAGGGGTCCAGCACTGGGGCAAGGAGTTCTCTGAGTCACCACCATCAAGGGCTTCACAGCAAACTCTAATTTCTATTGAATGTGCCGTTCATGGTATGAAATAATCCTGTTGGCCAGCTTGGGTCAAGTGCCCGAGTCTCGCTCCTCCTCATCCCGCACCTGGCGAGCTCAAAAACACCGAGACCTTGAAACCTGCACATCACAGCTGGCTGTAAGGTACATATTTTCATAAATCCAGACACTGGAGTCTTCTAAAAGTACAGTTTTCCCAAGCACTAAAAGAGAAATTAGTCCTGTGTTGCTCAAACCAGGACACCTTCAGCAATGGCCGATTCAAAAACCTTGTAGTCTGTTGTCAGACCAGATGCATAATCAAAAAGATAAAAGGGGAAAAAGAAAGGGAACATGAAAATCACATGATTTTGAGGTCCCATGGAAGGGACCTCAAGCGTCTGCTTCTCAGCCCCACCAGAAACCCAATGCCACGCACAGACGTGTATAATTAGTGGTTTAAAACGCTCCTGATCTTTCCAGGCGATTCCACCATCCTCCCCATCCTCCTCTCAGTGTACTGAGACTATTCCAGGGCATGAGAGGTCACTCACTGTCCCTGCAGTCATGGGCATGAGAACGTCGCAGCCTTGTGGCCCCCCTCATGCAAAGCCAGATACAATACTATAGTAGGTGCATCTACTTTAAGAAGTGCTGCTAATGCACAGTGTAGGCTGCAAATACCGCTTTTGCCTAAAAATCAATGATATATGCTCATTTACCAGGTCCTCATGCTATTTTCCCAGGGCTGCCCAACAGCTGGATGCCTGGTGTTTGCCTTGAAGTCGGACTCAGGGTCTGGAATGCCGGCAAAGGCAGAGCGCGTGCGGGCAGGTGAGGAAACCTGCATTGCTACCGCAACTGAGCCCTGCACTGCTGCGCCTGGGCTGCAGGACGCTTTCTGAAACCCGTCTAGGCGTAGGAAAGCTGGTCCTCAGGTGCTCCAGCTGACCATGCGGCAAAGCCACTTAGGAGCAGCGTCAGCAGCTGATAACAAAGAGGAAAGGGATAATAAACGAAATACTGAGCAGTGGTAACTAAGAATATCTTTCTGTGCTGGAAGCACCACCTGGAAGGGTGAAAGGGAGGGACACGAGCGGCATCAACTGTCCTCATCATAGAATCATAGAAGCATTTAGGTTGGAAAAGACCTTTAAGATCATCCAGTCCAACCATTGACCCTACTCTACCAGGTCTGCCACTAAACCATGTCTCTAAGCACCACATCTACACGACTTTGAAACACCTCTAGGGACAGTGACTCAACCACCTCCCTGGGCAGCCTGTTAATTTTTCCTAATGTCCAGCCTAAACCTCCCCTGGCGAACCCCTTAGTCACGTTATTAACAAGAGAGAGGTGAAAGGCTGCAAAAGGCCTCATATATTTTGCTCAGCTGCATGATTGCCCCTTGTGTACATTTTTGTGTGCGTGGATTTAGGAGTCCAGCTCTGCATTAGCACCTCTCCACTGCACATTCCTGGGCACGGCACAGGAGCGGCCATGCAATTGTGTCTCCTCTGTTTTCCCCTTTGCCAGAAGAGCTGCTTCCAGCCCTGGTGGGAAGGACTAAGTCATGATTAAACACCCGCTGAGACATGGCATCTTGCTAGTGATTTCACCGGCTTTGGATCTGGACCATTCAGTGATGACAGAAGAGCAGGGAAGCACAAACAAACACTGTACCTGAGTATGAGCCAGCAGTGTGCCCAGGTGGCCAAGGTGGCCAACAGCATCCTGGCCTGTATCGGGAACAGTGTGGCCAGCAGGACTGGGGCAGTGATCGTCCCCCTGTACTCGGCACTGGTGAGGCCCCACCTCAAATATTGTGTTTAGTTTTGGGCCCCTCACGACAAGACAGACATTGAGGTGCTGTCTGCGTGTCCAGAGAAGGGCAACGGAGCTGGTGAGGGGTCTGGAGCACAAGTCTTGTGAGGAGCAGCTGAGGGAACCGGGGTTGTTCAGCCTGGAGAAAAGGAGGCTGAGGGGAGACCTTCTCGCTCTCCACAACTACCTGAAAGGAGGGCGTAGAGAGGTGGGGGTCGGTCTCTTCTCCCAAGTAACAAGCAACAGGACAAGATGAAATGGCCTCAAGTTGCACCAGGGGAGGTTTAGATTGGATATTAGGAAAAAATTTCTTCACTGAAAGGGTTGTCAAACATTGGACCAGGCTGCCCAGGGAAGTGGTGGAGTCACCATCCCTGGAGGTATTTCAAAGTCGGGCAGACGTGGTGCTGAGGGACATGGTTTAGTGGTGGCTTTGGCAGCGTTAGGTTGATGGTTGGACTCGATGATCTTAAAGGTCCCTTCCAACTGAGATGATTCTATGATTCTATGAAAGCCTTGTTGGGTGGAAATATATTTTAGTGTCTTCTGAGGTACATCAGTGCCAGGTTAGTGCCGTGGCTTTGAATTTTGGAGAGGATGTTGCAGGGAAATTAAATCCAGACATAGTCAGACTTTAAAAAACCCAGTTAAAAGACATTTCTTTCTGTCCTCCTTCCGCAGCTTGCCAAGCAGAGCTGTGCTCCGAACTCCGCGCTGGGTTGGGAGCTCACAGAACAAAGCCCTGTCTGAGAGTTCAGGAGAGGCAGGCATCGCTTGGTAGCACCCTTTCCCCCAACATCTGTGGGCGCAGCCCTGCCTGGCACATCAGCCCTGCGGAAGGCAGGCTGGCACAGCCGCCCTCCGGATTTGATCCAAGACTGAGGATATTAAGGAGGTCTCTGTACTCTCTACAGGAAATTTAGGATCAGACCAGCTTCTCATCAGAGCTGCAACAGCGCATTGTTGTGCTCTCTGCCCGTGCCAGGACACCCTTGAGGTACAGCCTGAACTATCTGACATGAGATCTGTTCTGCTAGAGGGAAGACGTGTACTTTCAGGTAGATTCATTTCCCCTTTGTTATTAAAACTCTCTGTGAAGTAAAATACCAAAATAAATCAATTTTTGTTTATTCGGAAGGCTGTTGCCAATAACAGTTTCCTCTGCAGAGGCAGCAATGGGAAAGGTTCGCCACAATACTCGCACCATAGCTAGGCTTAAGAATGCTTTCCTTGGGAAAGCAGTTGGATTAAACGACAGGTGAGACGAAGGAACAACCACTCACATCAGATATCTGCACACAGCCAGCAAACACGGCCTCCGGGCAAATCCTGACTATCCTGTAGCATCACATCGCCTTTTCAGGAAATGGAACTTTCTTCTGTTTTTCCTTGGTCCTGTCAGAAACTTAGGACTATTTCTCTCCTTTCAGCTCTTCAAGACGAGACAGAGACTGAGGGCAGAGGACAGGGAGGGAGCAGAAGGCCACACCGAAAGGGAAGAATGGCAAG
The DNA here is from genome assembly GCA_013397275.1 of Burhinus bistriatus. Taxonomy (NCBI): domain Eukaryota; kingdom Metazoa; phylum Chordata; class Aves; order Charadriiformes; family Burhinidae; genus Burhinus; species Burhinus bistriatus. The sequence goes on along the minus strand of VYXH01002461.1, from coordinate 21,481 downwards.
GAACACAGTCGGCAGTTTGGTCAACTGCCATTTTTTTTAAATGATGTTTCACTTCTCATGGGCTGAGGCACAACATGAGACCATCGTGTGCTCGTGACTCTAAGTTGGCTCTTTATTAAAGGAACTAGTTGAAGAAGGACCACTTTATTAGCCCTGTGCATGTGGAATAGCTTGCTGATGCCTTCTCCAATTTTTTCCCTCCTGTGTACGTCTTTCCCACCATATTCCAAGCACATCTACAAGCACAAAAGAGGGGGACTACAGCTATCCCCTGGGATTTTGCCACTGTAGAGATGCAATCTGCTGTCAAAGCACCACATGGAAAAGCACCACTTAGAGCAAACCTGCTCCTGTCACCCCGGAGGGGGAGAATCACAGCAGAAGGTGGTCCAGGGCAGATGAGGGCACGTCTATCAGATGAGCTGCAGAACACAGGAAAGCCAGCAACGTTTATTTGAGCCTGGGTCTTTAGTTTTAATGGAGGACAAGCCAGAGACTGAAAACCTAGTGTTTCAGGGGCCTTTTAGAAGGTGGTGTTTGTAAACACTGTTGACAATATTCTGCAAGATTCTCTAGGAAGCCATAGAGAGGTGTGTGTCACCCTCATCTTTTTTATGGGTTTTCTTGCTAGGAGACAATCGGCTAATCCACTGCTATCTGTGTCCCACAGTGGAGCGGGAATGTAGAATTAGTACTTTTGCCATCTACTTAATCTGTCAGCTTCAGAGTATTTACAGAAAAGAAACTCTTTCTTCTTAGGACTTCAAAGCATCCAAAGCTGTAACAGTAATCATTAAAGTCTGGAGGTTCAGAATAGACATCCTTTTATGAAAGAACAAAAGTCTCTAGCTTAAAGGAAAGAATCACAAACCAGTTACTCCCTACACTTTTATTTCCCTTTAAGTCAGGCAGGCATTACGCTTATATGATGACCTTGAGCAAACGCTAATGCGTTCTTGCTCTCCTGAATGGCATCAGCACAATTTAGTCAGCACTTTCACCCTGCAAAACCCTAGAGCAACGGAAAAGCATTAAAATGCAAACTCCACATTCCTTCAACCACTCAGGTTCTGGGGTGGAACAATCTTGTTCATTCCTCTTTGGTACCTAGAGACATTAAGCAACAGCTAGAACTGTAGATGAAAAATATCAGATCAGTTGCACCTGAAGTATTGCGGAGGTGGTTTGTTGAGGCCTTGGTTCAATGCAACCACCAGGATGGGATAAGTCGCAATGAAGGGACAAATCCCAATGAAGGGACAAACCGCAATGAAGTGATAAATCGCAATGAAGGGACAAATCGCAATGAAGGGACAAATCGCGATGAAGGCTGGCAGAATGGCTCAGCTGAACGCACACGGAGCCAGCAGAGTGGATATGCTGCAGCCCTACCCATCTGTTCGCAGCACAAAGACTTGCAGAGAGACGCGTGCTTGCTGGAGTCCAGAGCGAAGACTGTGACCATCACAAGGTAATGATGTGGTGGCCAAAGCCCAAGCCAATGGCTCTAGTCTCTCAAACCAAGGGGTCCAGCAACAGTGCCATACTCACCTCCAACTGTCCCTGTGTTGTTCTTGTCTGTTTTGGTGGCTGGACTGAGTGCCCCACTGTCCATGCACGAGGTGTTTTCTGCCAATTCCATTCACTTTCACCTTTAGCCACCACCAGTTATTTCTCTGGGTGGGACTAGGGCTCTGCAGGCTACACAGACCGGAAAAATCAATCCTCCGAAAGAAAGTGGAAATTACATTTTAACTTACAGTGATAAGTACTGTGGTACAATGGGCACCGCATGGCTGTTTCTGATGCAGCCAGTGCTTCGAGACAGAGCAGAGACACTCCCTCAGTGGAGATTTGGCATGATCTTTATTTCTACATAACACTTGAAACGGTTATATTTGGGAGACAGGGGAGCAGTGGCCAGTGGGAGTACAGAGCTTGCAGCGATCAGCAGCACACAGACCCCACTAACTGAACACGACAGAGACCCACAGCGATTTGAAAGGAGAGAATCAGGGAAGCTGTGGCTGCCCCATCCATGGAGGCGTTCAAGGCCAGGTTGGACGGGGCTTGGAGCAACCTGGTCTAGTGGGAGGTGTCCCTGCCCCGGGCAGGGGGGTTGGAACTAGATGGTCTTTAAGGTCCCTTCCAACCCAAACCATTCTGTGATTCTATGAATCATGCATCAAGCTGCCATGCTTTTCCCTACCTGCCGTGCCTTTCACATACACTGGTCTTTTCACTCAGTTGCAATTTATGGCACGTCGTATGACAGAGGAATCTGTGGTATCACTTCAAAGACCACTGAAATCAAGAGGGAGATCCAGTTGACTTCATGAAGCATCAGTTCAGGCCCCGTGGGCATTCTGCAAGATCACGGGAGGGAATGCAGGCTGGGTTCCCCTGCCCCGTCCTGCTGCCGTACTTGCCTTTTCATGAGGGGCAGTCAGTCTCTGTGGCCCATTCAGTCCTTGTTTCGCACAGGGACTACAACACAGCACCAGTGCTGAAATGGCTCCTAGGTCCTCTAGACATCCAACCTTATTGGAGCACTGAAAGATTCACAGCATTCAGAGTCAGTTTGACCCTTTCCAGCTCTCCACTCTTAAACTGCAGCACTAACCCTAAGTCTAGGTATCTGTGACCCTAAAAACAAGGCATTATACTCTCTCCCTCGCAGGCATAAGCTCTTAGCCGAGATCTGGGAGAACTCGTAGTGCTCCGCAGCCACCATCAGTCTTCAGCTCCTCCTGCCAGGAATCCTAAAACTGATCTGAACCCTTGGTCAGATTTAGCCCCAGACAAAACATAAAGGACAGCATAAAGGACTAGGAGCGAGTTGCTGGTTAATAACCATCAGCCATTACCAGACAAGCATATTTCTGATCAGCAGCTGGCAGGGAAGAAACCCAGAGATCAGCATTTGTTTCCACAGCCATGCCAGCGACCTGACTCAGGAACAGCGAAAGGAGCACAAGCACTGCTATAGACATGGGAAAGAGGGACCGCCAAATGGGGGAAGAATGTCTGATGTGTAGGAAAGTGGTGGATCCCAAACATCACAGTGGCAGTGACCTACAGACACCTTGGCAAGAGGTTAGAAGCACTGGCAGTCCAACACTTGGGAAAACCACAGTTGCTTCCTCTTGGCTGGATGCTTCAAAGGCTGCCTTTCCCAAAGAGACCTCTCCGAGGCGTGTAGCAAAGTCAGCAGCCACTTCCACCACTGTTTAATCCTGTACACATGTACTCTATGTCCCATCTGAGGCAGAACATGCTGTCAAGACTGGAAAGAGTGCTGCGCGCTGAAGGCAACAGGCACTGGGGGCAGTCCTTGTCCTTTTCAGGGCTGAACATTGTCTTTACCGTCAAGGACTTCTGTTTTCTGTATTTTCCTCATGGTGAGCAGAGTCCTACCCACTTACAGACAAAGCTGTATGAGATGGCTTCTTAACAGCTCTCCTTCCTCTCACATCTAGGTGCTACACAGCAGAGACCTCGGGACGGTGATTCTGGGAGGTGATGGTGGGGAGGGACAGGGGAGGGAGAAGAGGGTGCTGGCTAGGGCAGGGCCTCTGGTGCTGCAAACTCATACCCAGGCCTTGACTTCAGTGTTCCACCCCTTGGCACAGCTGCACAGACCTCCCTCCTCGTACCAGCGCCACTTCACCCCCTTGTACACAGCCCTGCTGTACGGCTGGAAGCACATGAAGAGGTGGAGACGCCTTGCCAGGCTGCAGTAGATAGCCATGGCCACCACAATGAGAGGGGACATGATGACGAAGCCAAGGATAATGAGGGCAGAAGAGCTGTTGTCATCCAAGATGCTTCTGCAGTAGCGGGCAGATGAGTGCAGCACCTGTGGGAAGAGTGAGACAGAGCTTGTCACAGACCTGGTGGTGGATAGGAGCGGTGACCAACGTACCCTTGAGTTTCTATCGCTTCCACAGAAAGAAACCCCTCTTCCTTCTCTCTGAGCTGAGCTCAGCAATCTTCAGGCTACGCTATGTGACTGACAACACATTTTAATCAAGTTTTCAATTATTCCAGCGTCACTGAGAGACAAGAGCACTGCACACTGATCCCGAAGCAGGAAACGTTAATCTTAGATTAAGTCATCAGAACAGCACAGCTTAGCATTTGATAGGCAGAAACCAAATAAAAAGGCCTCCTGCAGCTACATCAACGTGGGTGGCACAACACACTGGAAATTATAACAGAGTAAATAAAATACAGCAAGATGTTAGATTCTGCAGACAGAGGTTGGTCATTCCATAGCTACCCGCTGGCTGGAGACTCTCCGGACTCCTGCCCTGGAACAGACTCCTTTGTGTTCTCTCTTCTATGTACACACTGTACTCATTTCTACCTCTCTTTGCACTGCAAGATCTGCCAGGCAAGACCATTCGCCCCATGTTGCTGCAAAGCATCCAGCAGGCTAACTGGTCCTTGCTGAGTGGTATTGAAAGCCCTCCTTTCATCCTGGCAGCAGGAGATCCGAGTCAAGCCACTCAGTTGTCTTGCATTAACAAACGCTACAGGCAACCCCCGTGTCCCCTAGCTGCCTTCCCTTTTCCCGTATTCTTTCAGCAGTACAAGAAACCCAACCCATCGTACTTAAAAAAAAAATAAAATAAATCCATCTAATGGACCTGCAGTGCAGAAATCGGCCTCTGGCTGCTAGGAAGGCATTGAAAAGCCGTAGCCCAAAGACAAAGGACTGCTCTTGCCAAGCCATCCTGCCGCAATCCCTCTCTATGCCTATTAAAGAAGAGCCTGTGTCGAAGGACGCCTTACAGCTAACAGCAACACGGTTGCTTTCACTTCTGATGCACTTGACTGTACTCAAAAACCTTTCGCATCTCCTCAGAGCCTTTGACTGGAGAGCACTGTGTGGGCAAAGGAGAACTTGAGGTTTTCCAAGGTGAGCCTCGAGCAGAGTGAAGCCGGAAGGGGTAATTCCGGGCAGCAGTCCTCATACTTTTTCCCATTTTGGGTCCAATTTGAAGTCCATATTTATGACTTTCAAGAACCAGTTTCAGATCACAGGAAAAATTTATTTGAGGGCTTTACAGGCAATCTCCTATTAAACCTACCCTAAAAAGCCTCCTGTCTTACAGAACCTGCATCCATGCTGCACTTGTGGAGACAGACCAGCATTCCACCAAGGCAATGGCCCACACTGCACTTTCTCCCAAGGAGAATTTATTAGGTTATTTCTTGTGAAGACTTACTCATCAGTAAAACAAAAGTCATTCTACGCACCTGCCCTTTTGTATGCAAAAATCCTAACAGCCAGGGACTGTAAAAGGAAAATGTTGCAGCCCACAATGGAGAAGGGTTGCATGGTAGACCACGACCTCGCTGAGCCACTTTTGCTGTCTGTAGGCCCTCCAGAGCCTCCCGTTTTACCCCGTTTGGCGTCACGTACATTTGCATCCCATGGTAAAACATTTCCAGAAGGTGTCAGAGCCACGGTGGGAATTGCCTGGCCCAGAGGTACACGATTTCCCTATGAATTACGCTTCACTCCAACTACCAGCAGCACTCATGTCTGCCCTGTTCTACGAAACAATTACCACGAGAGATGTCCCCCTGTTCGTTAGTTCGCAGGATCAGGAAAAGCGTTTCGATAACAGCAGCTATGAGTTGTCGTAATTTCGGGGCAATAAAAATCAAAGCCAAACCTCTCACCCCAGCAAATACATCAGTACTGAGAAAACAATAATACCCCAGTCCCTTTCTCAGGGAGTTTGAGATGGGGAGCTGCGGGCTGACAAGGCGTGTTGCTGGGCTGTCAGCTGGATAACACAATGCAATGGCTTTATTGGAAAGTTACAGCACATCCCCCAGTCGAAGCTATAAATGCCCGCAGTCAACAGTATGTCCTCGCACGGTCCCAGGGTTCAGGGGGCTCAGGTGAGCAAACTACGATTCCACCTACAGAATGAGCGCCTTTGTCCCACGTTCACCGCTCCGCAGGGGAAATACTGCTGGCACGAAAAGTGCTGCCAAAGCAGCAGTTCTCCCAGAGCTGAGTGACAGTTTTCACACCTGGGAAATGTGATTTTACACCTCAGCTAGGCAGAGAGGGTGTCTCCGCCTTCCCTGTGGAGTGAGACCTCCACAGCTACATCCACGCACAGCTCCACAGCAGCCAGCAGAGCCTTACTGGGTTAAACTGGGCAAATGGCTGACCCTTGCTGTAGGGCTGGATCCTTTCCTACCACCCCTGCTAGGATCTGCTCACCCAGATGGAGGTCCCAAGGACTTGGGTGACTAAATAGGATGCACAGATATCATTAAAAGGAAGGGGAAAAACTTCCTTCTTTCAATATTTCTCTGGCAAATGCATCACTCCGAGAAGATTTAAATAATCTTCCCTTTAGTTCAGATTCTGTGCAGTGAGGAGACCAACAGCATCTATATTTTGAGTCCATTTCCCCTGCTGGGAGAAGGTACTACAATGTGTGGGGTGTTTTTTCCCCGAAGAAGGAATTAAAAGAGCTCCTCTAACTCCGGATAACCAGCAGGAGAAGCCGTACTGAGCTGGCCCCAACAGTTACTGCCTGTGAGGAAAACTGGTGAACTGCTTTTTCACATCCACGCTTAGTCAAGTGATTCCAAAATTATATCTAGCAATATAACAAGAAGAAATTTGTAAGTAATGAACTAATCAAATCCAGAGGGCAGCAACCACCTGGAACAGCCACGCGCACAGCCAGAGCCCTTACTGACAAAGCAGGCTCATTTGTTGGTGTGAGAAACTGCACGGCACATTTGGGAACACATCTGAATGTGAGATTGGCATAAGGGGATTACATATCCTGTTAGACTTTACTAGTTCTATAATTAGTCATTAGGCAGATAAATATGACAAACACTGTAGAGGATTTACTTAAATGGAAAGGAACAAACCCTGCGAGAGCCCATGTAGGACCTGGGTGAATTACAGAGTTCGGGTTAGCAGCTCTCAGTAACAGAGGTCACAGAGAAGAGAGAAATATTGTGACATTAAAATGCAAACAGCAACTCTGTCAAGCCAGGGAGTGTATTCACCTGACCTGTCACAGCTGCTTGTTATTTTCGTGGGAATACAACATTATTGCCCAATCAAGCTTCCATTTCCCACAGTACGAGAAGAAGGGATGGATAAAAATGAATCTATCTCATTCCTGCCAGCATTCGGATGTGCCCACAAGACCAGCATCTCATGCAAGCTTGTTGTGAAATACTATAGATTTATCCCTGATCACTTTACGTTTCAATAACGGTACAAAGTGCAGCGCGCAGGGGATCGGGACCAAGGGGTCCCATGCTATCTCAGTCCCCGAGGAGCTGGGCAGTCCCCAGCAGCTTCTGTCGGCGTTCTGCCTCTCCAGTGAGAGCCTTCTGTCCTACTGACACAACGTATGGGTGCCAACCAACTGCTGTAAGACAATTAGTCCAGAAGCCGTAAAGCCTGTACTTCCCTAGACAAACGCACACGCCGGCCTCGCTGATGGCTGTGTCACCAAGCAGAGAGACTGTTCCCTTCTACAACCAGGAGCCTGCAGCTCAGCATGAACCACCATAAACCTGCTCTTGGCAGCCCAGTCTATACACATACCCATCCCGAAGAAAATCTATACACAATACACACCCCTTAACGAAAACAAACCCGAAGCTCAGGGAGTCTAGCCTTGCCTTTACAGCCATGCTTCTAAAATAAACCCCTTATGGATGGCCTTGCCTTAGCGGTGGCCATTAGCAGCCAAATGGAGCAAGGCTTACTTACCCGAGAGTGACATTGGAAGCCAAAGTAAACCACCACAATGGTGGGAAGCAGCACAATGGTGAAGATAACAAACATCAGGAGCAAATTCATGAAAAAGACCAAGGAGTTCATGGTGACTACCACCAGGGTCCATGCCAAGCAGCACCAGGCACTCCGTGGCTCCCTGGGAAGCAGCTGGTCATCCATGTCATATGGCGGGAGGGTAGGAATCATCCGAGACTTGTCTGAGAGGTTTTCTGCTCCAAAGTCCTCAGTGTCCTGGCCAGACATTCTTCAAGCAGGTTGCTAATCAATCCACGCTCTTATCCAAAATGGTTTCTTTGCTTTTGGCAACAGACCTGGGAAGTAATTTGCAGAGGCTTTTGTTGCCTCTTCAACACATGGACAAGGAGACTTAACCACGGATCATAACGGAGCAAGGAAGGAAAGGCCTCTTTTGGCCACCTGCTTTCCCAGGACCTGGCCAGCACAGGTTGTTTCCTTTCAGAATGTTTCAAAGTAAGATGTGGCTGCTGGATGTTTGGCAATAGCTATTATTTTGCTTTTGAATCCATAGCCCTCCTGAATTTGCTGTTGTTCTTCCTAGGATTACGATCCCAAGAGGTCCCAAAGAGTTGTGCTCTGAGCTCTGACAGGCTGCTTGGTTCCAGGGAGCACCTAGCTTTAGTATCCTCCTCCACCTTTGAGCACGGCTGTTTGCTAACAATACCAGGCTTAGGCACTTTCAGGCAGTTCCTTGACTTCAAATCGTCTTTCTGTGCTCTTCACCCTGTTCCCAAGTAAACATTCCGGCTCCAGTCTCATCCGAATGAAGTGACCAGTGAAGATAACGAACGGCAGCTCTTTCTCCACTCTCTCTGCCTTGCGGGAGTCCTTGCCCACACCTCGCAGAGCTGGAAGCCAAGCCTGGAGCAGCGTGTGGTTTCACCGCTCTCCGTTGCCTGCGCTCCCAGGCACTCAAACACAAGCAGCGTGTTCCTTTCTGAGCCGGCTCTCAGAGCTTTGCATCGCTGCTCTGTTCACAGGGTAGAGTCTGAAGCTGCTTTCTGGGCTGGCCAATCCTCTACGTCCGTCTCCCTGCTGAAGTGATTTAGCACACAGCACCCAAGAGCCACGCTCAGACCCCGCATTCCCAGGTCAAGGTGGTCCCTTTTCAATTGTAATTATTCTGCCTCTGATTCATTTCCCACAATTTCCCTCTAGATTAAAAAACCTTAGAGAAATTAATAGTAATCTCTGTATACCTCAGAAATCTCCTGTTCTCTGCAGTCGTCACTGTTATTGTTCGCAGAAGATATTTATATTCTTGTAGTGAAGGCACAGCAATCGTCAATTATTTCATCTGCCTTGTATGACCAGTATTATTTGAGAATTTCAGTGATATCTGTGCATTTATGTAGCCTTTTACATACATTCATCTACGCATGATCACAGGGATCAAGCAGGGGGGAGAAAACTTCCTTAACTCCGGAGGAGATGGAGGTACCAGAGGGCACAGCTCATCTGTGGCACAAGCCAGGGCAAGAATCCAGGAGTCCCGTGTTCCACTTGCTGCTATTTCTCTTAGAATGTTCAGTCCTAGAAAAAGGTTATCAGAAAAACGAGGTTCACACAATACTAAATGTAAAATGATTTTACAATGCAGATGAGTGCTAGCTTTCCTTCATTAAATGCTTTTGTTAAAAACTGTACATTTTGGGTGCCCCTGCCGTTGTTGGGTGTTTTGGTATGTTTATCAGCCTTACTCGTTTACTGGCCGGCTGTAGCAATATGCGCGGCAGAATCAAAGCTAAGGCAGTTTTCCCCGAGGACTTGGGCAGACCTGCTTAGGAAGCACTTACTGGTGGCCCCTTGGAAGAGCTCTACCAGACGGTAAGTTGGGGCTAGCGGACCTCCAGGCAGCCGCATCCCAAACACACCACGGCTCAGCACCAGGTTCTGACAAAGCCGTGCCACGAGGAGGAGGAGGTGAGGAGAGCGACACGAACGCAATATCCAGGCTCAATGTTCATCGCTCGTGGGTGAAGCAGACTGTTACTGATTTCTGGTATGGCTTTTAACCGAAGTTAGGCTCCGTTGTGCCAGGCGCTCCACACGTGCTGGCTAAGCCCACAGTGTATCTTAATTGCGCAAGTTTTGGAAACAGGGAACGTGCGTACGTAGAGTCAAAAGGCTTTCCCAGCCTTCTTTCAAAGCTAAAATTCGGATGTAGATTTCCAAGTCGCAGGCCACTGTTTCAATTCGAAGGCAGACGTGTGTCATATGAGTCATTTTCCCGATGGCTGAAAGTAGAGTATCACCCTATAAAGATACAGGCCCACGTAGGCAGAAGGATTGCCTTCTAATTGAAACAGAATATAATTGAACAGATTCTGTCCTCTTGCTGCTGAAGGTACCTTCTCCCCCTGGGCTGGAGGAGTGTTACACACCACTTGTGGAGAGAAAGCGGCGAGACGAATGGAGACTATTTGCCATCTGCCACGTGTAATCAATATCAAAACAGCGGCTTTAAAATTGAAGCGAGTTGAAGAGCTGTGTGAGGATACAGATCCCGAAGGTGTCATGAGCGATACCGGTGAGAAGGAAGCCTTTTGAAACAAATTAGTAGTTTTTAAACAGCTCAACAATGTCCATACTTGCTATGCAAATCCCCCGCTATGAAAACTGAGTTGATCCACACTTACCACTTCATTTTTTTTTTTTTTTTTCTGTAGCTCTTCTTGTAGAGCTTCTTAAACAGCTAAAAAGGATCTGGCAAACTTCAGCTCTATCAGTATCCAGCAGTGAAAATTCATCTGGCTAATCTGTACCAGATCACAAGTCAGGGATCTCATTCTTACTAACAGCAGAAATAGCTCATGAGCGATTTCTCGGAAGCCTCTAAGACCAGGGAGCAACAGGGGATGGAGACAGCATCACTCCGGCACTAGAGACCCATTCTCCACCCAAAGCAGAGGGGACTGCACTGTTCCTCACCAGGGACTGGTGCTAATGGCTTAAACTAGATTTCTCTCAAGTAACTTTATTTCCTCTAGCACCGAAGGTGACATTGCATTTCATTAATCTGTTTTGTTTGTTATTATTTGTTCTTTCTGTTGAGTTCTGTCACCGTGAAGGGGAAAAAAAAAAAGTTGATGTGCCAAGAGAGGGGAAGAAGGTTAAAAATGACAGCGCTGCCAGCAGCCTGTATCCTGATTTGTTCCACAAGGAATATACTGGTAAATACCAGAAACCATTAATTTGTAGCACAGCTTAAAGTCAACATCTGTCTGCATCGAACTCAGCTGTCCCTGAAGGAGCAGGGTAGAGAAAAGAAGTGTGAAATCCAGAAAGCAATTACCCTCCTTTGGGCAGCAGGCACCAAGAGTTTCTGGTGCTGGACTGACCAGAGCACTGAAGCTCCCAGTAGCTGGGCTCCCAGTTTCCCAGCCACAACCGGGAGCCCGGGACCACCTGAGCCTGCCTCACCGGAGAGAAGTGAAACCAGAAGCACGGAACGGAGTAGAAGGGGTTGAAGAAGCCAAGGCATAAGCTGAATTTCCCTGTGGAATACTGCCCTGACAATCCTATTTCCTCCCATCGAAAGATTATTCCAGTGTCTGGTTACCCCACCTAGCTGGAGCGCTAAAGAACATCTTGGGTGCCACAGTGTACTGCACGCTCTCATCACAGGGAATAATGGTTTTCCTTGTTTTTCAAACTGAAAAATATATCTGAAAATTACTTCTTTAAACTGGTTATAAATTCATTTACCACAGCTCTGCATTGTAAGTCGAAAAACAGTAGACGACTGTCTCCCAAACATGAAGATGTTCCTTTACTTTTTCATTTTTGAATGTCAAGCACGGGAATATTTTTGAAAGGTGCACTAACTGATCCAAATGTTTAAAATTGATTTCAAAAGCCCTTCAGCTGACAGAGCAATTTCGATTTTGACAGGACTGTAAAGCCCAGGAGCAGCTCTGTTTGGACAGCCACTTTCCTGGGAGAGGGGGAACGAACTGTGAAAATTTTTTGTAATAAATGCATGAGAGAGAGAGGGAGAGATATTAAAAAATGCAGAGAGAAACAACCTTCAAAACAGTCATCAGAGTATGAAAAGTCCAGTTTCATCTTGTTCCGCTCATTTCCTTCACCGCACTCTCAGGCTGAATGGCTCCGAGGGGAGGATGCAGGGGAGCAGCCTTCTCTCAAGCTGCAAAGAGTGACATTTCTTCACAGATCCATCCAGACATCCAGAGGGAAATAACTGTTGAATCCGTCCTGCTTTCAGTTGTTGCACGGGCCAGCCGCGGTGTTAATAAAGCCCTGAATCTGTGCAGGAAACCAGATGGCCTTGGAGGTAATGAATGTGACAAATGGCATGGAGGCTACCAAAGAGTCTCAGCAGTTGCTAGGCCCGTCCAACAACCGCTGATTTAAATATGTCATATTTTTCAAGCTTGACTTATGCCTTCTAAGTGGAGAAAGGACAAGACACACAAACACAAAAATCTCCCCCCCAAACTATAGGAATCAGAATCAAGGTTAGGCTTAAACCACGGAAAGATTGCGAACTCGGTGCTGGGCAACTCAAAATTCTACCCAAAAATCATTTCAGCTGTGTTGTGTTGGGGCACCACAGAGCTACTACAACCAAAAACTAATGAAAAACCCAGTGAAACCATCAATAATTCTGCTACTGAAAACAGCTTGGAATAGCCAGGCTGATGGATCTGGAGAATTTTTTTACCACTTACATTCTTTTTAAGCATTTTGTAATATTCTTATTCTTTTCAGATCCAGTACGATCTGTTTCATGATGTTGATAACAAGTTCTGCCAGTCTCACAGCCTTCCTGCTGATTTGTGTGACCGTTCCATCTTAAAGACACGTGCTTCAGTGAGGAGGGATAGAAAAAGGAAAATGAAAAAGCTTGATATTTGTTGAAACAATAAAATATTAAGTCTGCATTCCTTTCTCTTCTGCACAGCTTTTACATTTTAAAATTTTCATAAATCTACGTTTTGTCTGCAAGTGTCAGTATAAAAATAAACTGTGTGCCAAAATTACAATAAAATTAAATTTTATCATCAACACCTTTTAGAATAATATTCATTTTAGAATAATACTGGTTTATATGAAATCTAACAACAGTGAGAAGCATAAAAAGAATACTAATACAGGCAGATATGCAGGTATTTCTGAGTGCTGAGAGTACTAAAGTTGCTAGAGAAGTTAGAAATAATGCTTAACTCTTCGATAGCACTTTTATCTGTAGAAGACAACTTGGACACGTTATTTTACCAGTTTCCTTCATGGAAAAACCCCCAAAGCCCAACTGGCAGTCGGTGGCAGCCTGAGCCTGGATGTGAATTGGGCAGAAAATAGTAACGGCTGGCTGGAGATCCCAGGTTGTCGGTGCCTTCATTCCCAGAGTGCGTGCTCCTGAATGGATCTCCTATGGAACAAAAACAATCCACAGGAGACAAAAGGTTAGCAGCCAGCTGCTGGCTTCCGTGGATGTAAAAGCCATCGAAGGGCTTTATCTCTTCTTCCACCTGAAAATAAATTCTTGCACTTAATTGGTAACAAGGAGGAAGACTTCAAGATCACTGCACAGCCTGCTATAAATGGCTAGATTCAGAAAACAAGGCTAAAAGAAATGAAACTTGTGCTGTTACAAAGCATAAAAATCTATTACATTGCTTCCACAGAACACTTAAGTAAGGCATCAGGACAAATAATCACATGTACCATTATCAACGTGTTCGGTTTTATCGTCTTTTTTCTCATTTGGCCAAAATCTGACTTTATATTCTTCAGTATAAGTAAACTACCTAAAAAGATGAAGACTTACAGGAAGTAAATATAGTATGCAAATAGGAAGTAGAAACCATATTGGGTAGAGATGATCAATCCTCATTACTTCATTTCATAAATTCTTACCAGAGGGGTGGTTTTCCTCTGGTGCTTTCTCAATACGGAACAGAAAACCTTACTGCTACTACTGAAAGTGACAGGTCTTTTCAATATAATTATAATGTTCAAAGATTATTTTTTGTTACTATAATTTAATAAAAGTCATGAAGGCCATTACTGTTGGCGAGGGCACGGTGGTGTGGTAAAAAACAAAGCTGCCTAAGTAGTTGTAGAAGTGCCATAAATTCTAAAAACCTTTGCTAAATCCAGTGAAACTTTCCAAAGTTCTTTTGCTATAATGAAAACGCATTTTTAACCTGCGGGAGGTCTGAAAATTGTGTTCTTTACATTTATTTTCCTTTGGAAAAAACCACGCATTCTAACGATTCTTCCAATAACCAAGCGAACTTTGTGTCAAACAAACCCCAGTGACAGTAAGAAAGATTCCCCAAGCCTCTAATTCTGTGAAATTTCCACATCCTTAACAAGTACCTGCCCATTAGTGGGAAAGCTGTCTCGATGATGGCGCAAGTTATGGAGCAGTTTCTAGGAGGAGCATCATGGCTTTGAGATGCTGAAACTGGTAATGATTAAAGATGAGCAGACAAATTCACTAGTTCTCTCCTCTGATGGCGGAGACCCTTGCTGCTGAGAAATAATTTTTCCGCTGTCTATAATGACAGCACCATCTTGTGGTTTGTTGCAGTTCATAAATTCTCATTTTACACCGCACAATCTCTTACACACAGGCTACTGTAAGACATGCTACCCGGGATGGAATTCTTCCAGTCACTCAAAACAACGCAAGACCTTTCCACGCTGCTTTAGCGCTGCTAGTTCGAGCACTGCTGGCAATGCAGGAGTGCAGAGATGGCTACTGGACAGTGACTGCAAACGAGGCCCAGCGTTCACGGAACTTCATAAACCACGCCGGTACCTCGCAGGATAAATGACAACGCAAAATGGCAAAGCTGCTGCCTCCCCATGTCTCTATGGACACAGGGATTTCTGTTTCACTGAAAGCACTTTACTGAGCAGACTCCGTTACCCGCCATGTCTAAAGAATTAAAGGTTGAGCCTTCCCATGCTAATAGCAGGTTATCGTGTAACAGTGGTTTAGACTGCAGAGGCAGGTCACTGATTCTCCACACGTCTGCCGTTTAACAGGAATACCACAAAAACCTGTCTTTGACTACGGTTCTTGCCTAGCATCATTCGGTCTGCTGCAGATGCATTTACCGTCGAAAGCTCTCAGCAGCGGACACCCAAGTCGCTGATGGACTGCATCGGTCGTTATCTTTGACTGGGGAAGAGCTTAGCCAACAGCAACAAAAAATAAAAAAACAAGTGAAAGCAGCAGACCTGTAGATCCTTACTGGAGAATGGAATGCTGACAGCATTTCTGAAAGGAGATTGATGGATAGAAGAAAAGGCATTATGCTGTTAACCACAAGAAAATATTAGCAGTGACCATAATTCATTCAGTCTCTTGGTAAAAAGCATTTGGCATCATGCTACCAGCAGAAAACACAATGTTTTCAGAGCCTGTATACCTCACTTCTAAAGTCTCTGGTCATTATCGGGAGTAATGAAGCACTACCAAAGAAACGCTATTGCACATTATTCCCTGAGTATCCACTAAATCCTCTAGATCCACAGTTCTATACAACTGCTGAGGTGGATATCGACCAAAAAATACAGGCACAGCTTAGACTGAGAAACTTTCCTGGCTGAGAAATCCCAGTGGTATGGGCATGAGAGCTAAAGATGAGGGTTGGAAGGTGCAAAGGGATAGCTTACACGGTCATTTCCACACCTGCTTTCTGCAAATGTGTAACAGAGAGATTTCAAACCTTACTTCAGGCGTTAAAAAATATCTCAACCCAGAAAAATGCTTGAAACTTTCAGGGAGCACAGGAATGGTAAAAAAAAAGTAGAAGCCTTTGAAAATATAAAATTCCAAAGTTAACAATAACTATTATGAACAAATCATAAAGCTTAAGTTTGAGAAAATAAACTATATAAAAAAATACTGCTTTTAATAGAAAATACAGAGGACAATGAACATGCAGTGGTCTACAGACAAGTCATAGAGGCATTCTTTATTAATAAACCAAACAGAAGGGTTTGATAACATATTATATAAGTGCACTCTTCAGAACATTCCTCAATATTCAACAAATGCCTTAAAAACCACTCATTTATACGACCTCTTACTCTCAAATTCGGGATTCCTCCACCAAAAGCCTGCCTGCACAGAAGGCTTGAGGCTTCGCTGGGGACATCCAGGAGGGCTGGAGGCCAGGGAGGAAGGGCCAAGGCTCTGAATGCAGATGGTCAGGGAAGGTGGCCCACGGGCTACACATGCAGAAGAGCCTCTACGCACTTAGATTACGGGCTCGTTCCGCAACGGAGTCAAAAAAGCTGCCCCTTCCCAAGGGGCTGAAGGAAACAGCTTGGCCCCTGGACCTCAGGGCACCCGGGTGCTCTTGGAACTGTCACTCTGGTTACAGAGCTGTCGGTCGGCCGAGGCTGTCGGCACAGTGTCGTAAGGGCATGGACCGCAGCCCACGTCACTGGGACACCAGGGTTCCAAGGGAGCTCAATGTCCCCTGTGAGCAGCAAGAGCCCAACTGGCATCCTAAGCTTAGAAGGTGCTTGCCCCAGCTGCCGGACAAAAGCACCGTCGACCAAGAGGGAGGAAGTCACCAGGCTGTCCACTTCTAGGGGAGAGGGAGCTCCCGAGAGGCCTGAGCTGTGGGACTGCCCAGTAAATGGCTGCTCAGCCTGGAGAAGGGAAGGCTCCGGGGAGGACCTTAGAGCCCCTTCCAGTCCCTAAAGGGGCTACAGGAAAGCTGGGGANCCAACCCAAAGCCTTCTGTGATTCTTACTCGGGGAGCTTCAGCAAGAGCTCCCCGAACACAACCCCCTTACGCTGTGCACCGACCAAGAGCTGCAGACCGGGGAAGCCGGCGGAAGGGGCGGGGGTCGGGGCCGGCCCCCTGGTGCCCGCCCCGGAAGGCGCCGACAAGGCGGCGGAGATGGTGCTGCTGAGCGCGCCGCGATGGCTCCGCAGCCGCCTGACCGACCGCTTCTGGAGGGTACAGGAGGTGCTCAAATACGCCCGGGTGAGTGTTGGCCCCAGCGGGAGCAGGGGCGGCAGCGCGTCCCCCGGCCGCCTCCCGCAGCCGCCCCGGGGAGCGGGCGGGGGGCCCGGCCGGGTGTCCGCCAGCCCTGCCCCGGCGGCGCTGTAGCGGCCGTTGCTGGAAACATCCCAGGTCCGTGAAGTCGGCTCCTGTCAGTTTCGGATTTTCTCTGTACCAAAATTAGGCCGTATTTGCTGAAAGCCGGGGGTGGTAAAGGCGTTCGTGCCGTTATCACAGCGTGGGGATGAAAGTCCGCGGTAGGAGCACAAGCGCCGCGGGAAGAGGAGCCGGGAGACACGGCGTGCTGCGGGGTGGTGTTGTGTTGTGTTGTGGGTTTGTTTTTTTTTAAACTAGGCAAAGGAGCAGAAGGAGAAGGAAAAAAAAAAAAAAAATATTTTAACCTTGCTCTTCAAGTGCATTTGAAAAGGTGAAAGAAACGGCTTCAGAACACGATTTCAGCTGAAGGTCAAGCGATCGTACCTGGGCTCGGGGAGAACCTTTTTCAAGGGCAGACCGTCGTACGTCTCGCTCTAGTATTGAGGTGGAAAATGTTGAAGTCAGGGACAGTATCTTGGTCTCGTAGTGCCTAAGCAGCAGTTATGTATTTCTCTGACCGAGCAGCACTGGCTACTTCTTTGATTCTTCCTACTTCATGTTAGATGGATGTCAGTGGTAGCTCCAGTAAACTTCTTTCATAGCCTTTTTGTTTGGGCAACTGCAATGCTTTTGACATATTTGACACGTTTTTGAAGACTGAGAGGGGATCTCCTCAACACTCATCAATATCTACAGGGCGGGTGGCAAGAGGATGGGGCCAGACTCTTTTCAGTGGTGTCCAGCGACAGGACAAGGGGCAACGGGCACAAACTGGAACACGGGAAATTCCCTCTGAATGTGAGGAAAAACTTCTTGACTTTGAGGGTGCCAGAGCACGGGAACAGGCTGCCCAGAGAGGCTGTGGAGTCTCCTTCTCTGGAGACATTCCAAACCCTCCTGGATGCGTTCCTGTCCGACCTGCTGTAGGTGACCCTGCTCTGGCAGGGGGGTTGGACTGGATGATCTCCGGAGGTCCCTTCCAACCCCCGCCATTCTGGGATTCTGTGATATCAGAGGCTCCTGTCCCATCCCTGTATTTGTGCCAACAAAACTGAGGGGGCAGCTCAAGAATGAGAATAAATGCATGAGTTTAGGGGTTGGCTGAAAGCACAGAAGATGATTTTGCTGGTTGCCTTCTCCCTGGAAGCACAGCCTAAAATGATTTCTGGTTTTGGCTCCCTCGTGCTGGACTGAAATTTTTCAGCCTGCTCCAACTTTTCAGCTTCAGGTTTCCCATGCTGTAAAACAAAGACAGAATATTTTCATTATATGCCAAGTGAAGTCTTAGCTGATGTTTGTGAAGTATTTTGTGATCCTTGTTATGAAGAGTTGTGAAACGCAAACAAGCATATATTACTATTACTGAAGGGTTTAACAGCCCTAAAGATAACTGAACAAGAACATCTTGGGTTTGTTTCAGCATTTTCGTGGAAGGAAGAACCGCTGCTATAAGCTGGCTGTACGAAGTGTTCGAAGAGCTTTTGTAAAGTCCACAAAGGCCAGAAGAGAGAAGAAGAGATTTCTCAGAGCGGTAAAGAGCAAAATGTTAGATATAAACATTAAAATGGGAGAAGAGCAGAACTGAAATAGCCATTTTCCTTACGGGTGGGGGGGGGTGTGTGTCTGTCAAAATGTTTTACCAGTAGGTGAAAAATACGAGTTTAAGCATAGTCCCTCTCTGGTCTGAAAAAGCTCTGAAGTTCATACACTGTAGGTCTGAAATTGTTGTATTTACTATGTGTGAACAGATCAGCATGACAAAAGGTCATTTAAAGTATTTTATCATCCAAGATGTTAATTTTTACACTTCTAGCTCTGGATCACTAGGATTGAAGCAGCTTCTCTCGAACATGGTTTGAAATACCCAGCTTTCATAAGCAATCTGCTTAAGGTAAGGATGGTGCTTGAAGAATAATTACTTTGAAACAACAAATTGGTGAAAATGTCTGATAGAAATTTTCTGAAGTGCCAGGCAAATTAATTTCTTAAAACTCTGAAATCTTTCAAGTAGATGTAGTCTGACAAAACGTATCAAAGGGTTGCTGGTCTAAGAGTGCAACTGTGAGGAGTTGAAGCTGCAGCCTCCACTTGCCAATCTTTGAAGAATAATGGTGGGGACTTCCAAACTGGAGCCTGAGCAGGCCGTAGCGGCACAGGGCGTGGTGGAGGGATTGAAAAGCTCCTTGTGTCAGACTGAACTTCTGCCAACACGGTCCTGCTTCCTAGTTCTAGTGATGAAAGGCCTTCTGCTTATGAAAGGAGTTCACTGCAGGAACAAAGTTCTGCCCTAAACCTGTTTCTCTTCCTGATATGCTTTACCCCTTTTATCCTGGTGAACATTGTTGCTTCACACCTTGTTCTGTCCCCAAAACTTTTACTGCACATCTTAGGAACGAGACTTGTAAAATGCTTTCATGCTTGTTGCTACTGCAGGCATTAAGTGACAGCTGCCTTTACTTCAAGAAATTTAAGAATACAAAGCTTGGATCAGCAAAAACAACCCTAAGAAATCTCTAATCTTTTCACTACTAGCTTTGTATTTCAGCGAGCTTGGACAGTGCAGAGAGTTGGTGCCATTGCCCGTTGTTCTTAAACACACTGGAGAATTGGTTTTAATTTGCTGATACCGGAACTGTAAAATTAAAACTTGTTTCTTTTAGTTGTGATCGTTAATAAAACAGTAGTGTTTCTGCTTCTTAAAGCTGAGCTACATATAAATCTATAGGCAATTTCAAAACATGTTATCTATGTTTCAAATAAATAGATAACTTTCTCGGTTTTCTGACATGTTTCCTGTAAAGTAGTACAGTCTCTGAAATTTAAACACTTGTTCTCCTGGTTACTCATCATACCGTGACCAAAAGAATCAAGCACTGCCTGAAAGCTAACTCATTTTTCCCCCCCTCAAGATGCTTGTCCCTTTGATTCTTGTCTCAGAGCAATATATTTTTGTAAGGTTCTCTGTTAAAAGGTCTAAAAGAGGACGACTGTTTTATAGAATACCTCCCTCTTGGAATATGCAGTTAACTGTGTAATATTTAGCCTTGTTAAGAGTATTTGATCCTTCAGTCTTTATTCCTCTACTCCAGGACACATTTTGAGATACCAAGCAGCTTCTAGCACAGGTAAACCTGAATATGTTTAAGAATTGAAACAAATGCCATGGATTAACTTGTAACACGTGGCCTTCCATGAAATAAGAGATTCTTCTTCAGTTCTTGGTTTCTACCAGGAAGACTTTGAGAAAGTCAGTAAAACAAATTTTACACAGTGGCTTAATGAGACATCCATGGCCGAGTAGTCATCCCTGACAATTCCCTGACTAATGGTTCCAAAATTGTACACTGTAGAAAAAAAGTCATTTGCCTTAAGACCTCAGGTAATCGTTAAGCATTGCACCGTTGTTCCTAAAAATTACAGTACTTAACCAACAAATTTTCTTGCATTTAGTCCCAGGTGGAGCTGAATAGGAAAATGATTGCCGATTTGGCTATTTATGAGCCGAAGACATTCAAGTCCCTAGCCGCCTTAGCCCAGCGAAGGAGACAAGAAGGCTTCCTTGCTGCCCTGGGGGACGGAAAAGAACCAGAGGGGATATTTTCACGTATCGTACACCACTATTGATATTAAAAGAGTCTGCAGATACGCGGTATGAAGAGGAACTTGTACGGCAAATTAAGCTCGCTCGCTGACTGCTGCCGAGAGCTGAGCTGTGGCACCAAATCCTCTCAGGAAGGTTCTAGAAGGAGAGCGGGGTGAGGCGGGGTGCGAAGCAGTGGTCAGTCAGGCCTGCAGGAGTTCCAGTGTTCATGATAAACATAGCGTGCGGACGCTTTCTGTTAAGGACTTTAAATAAAGATTTTATTTTATTTTATTTTATTTTTTTGGGTAACTGCGACTGGAAAAAGTAAATCAGAGCGGTGATTTGTGGCGCTGCCCTCGGGGGAGGCCGCCCCCGCGCCCCCCCGCCAGGCCCGGGCCACCCCGTCGCTCCTGAGGGCGGTGGTGCGCGCCGGAAGTCCCGCCCCCTCCGCCTTGTTCAAATTCCCAGCCGGTGCGTCACGCGGCTCCCTTCCGCGCGGGGGCGGGGGTGGGGGGGCCGAAGCGTCAGAACGGTGGCGGCGGCCGAAGCGTCAGAACGGTGGCGGCGGCCGGGCCAATCGGCGATCGCTGCCTCGCTGCGCCCCACCAATAGGCGACGAGGGGAGTTGGAGACGGGCGGGGCGGGGCGCCGCCCGGTGGGGAAGGAGAGCTGAGCCAGGCGAGGCGGCGGCACCAGCACAAAATGGCGGCGGGGTCGGGCAGCGCGGCGGCTGTGGTAGCGGTGGGAGGCAGCGGCCCGGCGGGGCCTCAGCCTGGCGGCGCTACGGCGGTGGGATCCGGCCCGGTGGGGAGCGGTGCGCCGGTACCGGGTCCCGGGGCGGTGCTGATCGGGGACCGCCTGTACTCCGGGGTGCTCATCACCCTGGAGAACTGCCTGCTGCCCGAGCACACGCTGCGCTTCACCCCTTCCATGAGCAGCGGCCTCGACCCCGACACCGAGACCGAACTGCGAGTCACC